>KK121415.1:481934-508988 GCA_000611955.2 Stegodyphus mimosarum | reverse complement strand
ATATATATATACATATATATCGGTCAATTTTCGTCGTATAGGAGCCAAACTTTCCGTGTTATATTTTTCATAATGAGTGCAAAACTTTCTTAAATATAAGTATAGGAACGAGAAGAATATATAAAAAAATTAGATTTAGCGATATTTACAAAACTGATATCTTTGTAGAGACCTTAGGTTATTTCGAAGCAGGAGAGAGGAAAAATGAGCAATGCCCTCGCCAGGACTCGAACCACGGCCCTTTCGATATGCGCCAAGCGTGCTGACCACTACACCATGAAGACATTCCAAGAAGGCGAGAGGAATACCTTATATACTCCCCCTTTTATTTTAAAAAATGTGTCTGGGGATTAGCGGACCCAATCGCGGCGGAGAATCATCACCTACCATTCTTTTTTTGTTCGGGCGCCACTGTAGAGATATTAGATATTTTTTTAAAGCAGAGAAATGAAAAATGAGCAATGCCTTCACCGAGACTCGAACAACGGACCTCTCGAATACGCGCCGAGTGTGCTGGCCACTACACAACGAAGATATGCTAAGAAGGCGGGAGAAATACCTCATATCCTTAACTTTAAAAATACCAAAGCATGAATCTGTGAGTCCTTTAAACATTTTTGTAACTGGAAGTATATGTGTACCGCCAACGCTTGCAAAACTAAAGGCCGGGAAAGACTTTTGTGGACATAATATATAGTTATACGTATGTTTGAGGCCACAAATATTGCAATTAAGGGCACATAGCTATGAGGGAAACTATGTATATATACTTATACATAACACATTAGTAAAAACTGTCCACAATGGATGTCGCCAGTCTGTTTCCTTAAAATAAACACACTCAAGCCCAATGTTAGATCTTCTCATTTGTAATCATTGTAAGTGTCATTATCACTTTCAACATTGTCGGAAAAAAACATTTAATTACAACAATGTTATCAAATAGGTTTTGACATATCTACTAAAGGTACAAAAAAAATCTAATATGTACGTGTCAAGAAAAAAGCAGAATATTTTACCGAAGCAATATAAATACAATCTATTAACATACTCCGTCAAAAGTAGCAAAAAAATTTCTTTTTCTTTCTTTTTAAATTATATTCGAACTTCATTTTGGACAAAAGCTTGAAGAGATTATTAGGTTTCTAGGCGCAAGAAACATGGAAAATCAACTCTACGTCGCTTGGCTTTGTACTAAAGATACTGCATTTACTAGTTTCTTATGCTAACCACTTACAAGAAAAGCCTGCATGAAGGGATGCGATAATTGCTTATATTCTCTCCCATTTCTCTCTGCCTCTATAAGAACACCAAGACTGCTATTATCTTAAAGCTCTTATTGCGTGTCCTCTAGATGAGGAAATTTTCTATCCGTTCTCCACAGCCAAGGGCCGGAAGGGCTGGACAGTCGACATGACTTGAATAAATGTTATTGATTTACATCAGGGTCTTGAAGATAAGGAATATATTGAATATAAGGGCCTTGAAGGAAATACATTGAAGCTCTGTGCTTTACTTGCGCTATCTTTATAATTCTAACGTCAATCGACCTAAAATTAAACGATCTATTTTGTGACACAAGAAATAAATATTAGCAAATACAATAATTGACTATAAGTTATAATTTAAATAAAATATACAATAAAAAAGTATAAAATCGCTAAGTAAAATTATTTTTACACTTAGAATTGATTATTTCTGTATTTGAACCTATCATAGCATTCCAAGCATTTTTAACTCTTCAAACAGTTAACATTTATCACAGATATCAGTTTGAAAATATTCTCACACATTATGTATGACATGCAATAAATTTTAGTTAAATCCCACACAGGAGAATAAGAAGTGACCCATTTAAATGATTAAATTCATCCTAATAATGACAACAACTAAGAATGTACTTTAAGAATACCAGTATTAGTATAATTTATCTTAAACGATTTGGCTAATTTATCTTAAGAACTGTCGACTTCTTTGAGATGCGTCTAGCTTCAGAATGTACTTGAAAAATATACTCACCAATCTCGATAAGTTAAATTACGCACAGAAAGTGTATTAATAATTTTATCTGCAGTAAAACTGTATGGAAAAAAAATGTCAAATGTCAAATATTTTTTACAGGTTTCAGAGGTTTACACTTCATTCTAAATATGACAGTCCAATTAAAGTTTCCGCTTTCTTGTGAGTGCACTGTTCTTTGTGAAAATTGTAAAAGAAAGCATCATAATAGAATTTCCAGAAATTTACAGAGAACTGTGAAGACAGCATCACAACAGAATTTACAGAAATTTACAGAGTAATACAAAAATCAGTTGCACTACAGTAAGTGCCAACGCACTGTATAGTATACCAGTGGTCTCAAACTGGATGTCTGCTGTGCGCATGCGCCTCGAGGCAATTTTAAGAGACTACCGAATAAATTTTTCATAAATTAATTAGCATTACTATGATATTAATTATCCCAATAATTTCAAAGAAAAGTTCAATATTTTTAATGATTTTGGCCCCAATTTTACACTTTTTACATTAAACTCAATCGTAAACTCAAAGGTAAGGAATTCAAATTTAAACTAAATCTTAAATTACCCAAAAGCTACAGAGAAATAATTAAAGCGCAAGTTGGGTTAAATTTACACCGACGTGACAAACACTAAAGCAACACCGGAGACAGAATGCTGTCGTAGAAAGTTAACTTGTCACGTGGCCTCCAGCAGATTGAACACACTCTAACTAAACAAACTGTCTCTAAATACTAACTCTTTCTACCTCATTTAAATACACGCGGTTAGTTCGCACAATTTAAATTATTTATTTATAATTTCTTTTAAACCTATTTTTTTAATTAATTTTTTACTTTAATTTGCTTTTTACGAATAGAAATTTTGTTAAATTCAAATTTCATTCCTTGCAGCAATGGCGCAAGAGAATTATTTAAATTTAATTTAACTTTACTATATTCTTTTAAAACAATATTGTTTGTACTTAGCGGTTAATGCGCTAATTACCTAGTTTGTTCTCTTAAAATTGTTTTTCTAAATGAAACTTTCAAATTCTAAGACCTTTGGTTTATTTTTTTATTATTTTTTACTTATATTTAAATACAATTAGTTTTTTTTTTTAATTTTAGTAAATTAAATTAACAATACCATTTAAATTCCCAGTTTTTTAAATTTTTCCTGCTCAAAACTCAGAATTTAAATGATATTGTAGATTAGTTCGCAGCAATTTAAATTATTTATTTATAATTTCTTTTAAACCTATTTTTTAATTAATTTTTTACTTTAATTTGCTTTTTACGAATAGAAATTTTGTTAAATTGTAGAGATATTAGGTATTTTTGAAGCAAGAGTCATGAAAAATGAGCAATGCCCTCGCCGGGAATCGAACCACGGACCTCTCGGTTACTCGTCAAGAGTGCTGATCATTACACCACGAAGGCATGCGAAGAAGGTGGGAGAAAAACCTTATATACTCCCCCTTTTAAAGGGCGACTGGGGTTTTGGGGACCCAATCGCCAAATCCCGATGGAGGAGAATCATCATCCACCACCTTTTTAGTTCGGGCGCCAGTGCAGTGACATTAG
This sequence comes from Stegodyphus mimosarum, assembly GCA_000611955.2. Taxonomy (NCBI): domain Eukaryota; kingdom Metazoa; phylum Arthropoda; class Arachnida; order Araneae; family Eresidae; genus Stegodyphus; species Stegodyphus mimosarum. The sequence continues at coordinate 505,405 of KK121415.1, read as the reverse complement.
ATTATTTCGATACTGGAGAAGTGAAATAAGAGCAATGCCCTCACCGAGAATCGAACCATGGACCTCCCGGTTACACGTCGAGCGTGCTGACCACTACCACGAAAGCAAGCGAAGAAGGAGGAAGAAATACTTCATAACCTTACAATCTGCTGAAATGAAAGAATGTATTACCACTCTTAAAGGAGAAATTATAAATGCTGTGAATGAGATAGTAGCCACTATGGACGAAACATTTGAAGAATTATTATAGAATGTAAAGAAAAAAAATGCCGACGTCGTTGAAGAAAGCTCTGCTTTAATGAAAGGCTCGTCAGAGAAATACAAAGATTAGAAAACATTTCTGAAAAGGCTTCATCAGTGAGCAACATTTCGGTTGATGTTTCCATGGTTGTCGCTTTGGCTCATCATGCTATAAATAGTATCCTAATCATCATGTTCCGTGATCAAACTTTCGCTTTATAATAGAAATTGGTCGTGGAATGTATACAAAATGCAATCTGAATGGATTATGCAAGCAAATCAGTGGCACCTCATGGACGAAACCTTAAGTATGGATGCTTCTTCACGAGAAAAGGCTGCTGATATCTAATCGACGCTTTCAGCTGAAAATCGAACAGATGCTGATGCTTTAGTTAAGGTTTCAGAATGGCGATTTGGGGAAAAATTTATCAAAAAATTATCACCAACTGTAGCTTAAAACAGAAACATAAAGCAAGAGAGGAAAAGATGAGAGGTTTGAGGCAGGAAAAGATAGACTGAATCTCCAGTATTTTGTGGACGTCATTAGAGGTCCATTAGGAATTTGCGGTTGCCATTAAATTTTGTAGAGGAAAGATGATGTGAAACAAGCAATCCGGATCACTGAAGAAGATCTGGAGAGTGTTCACCTGTACGCCATAAAATTCAAGGCTGCACAGAATACCAACTTTTGCAGTGCAAGCGGTATCAACAGCGCAAAAGTCTTAACTCTGAGAGCAGTAATAAAGGCAGTAATCTAGGTTCTGAGGGCAGCAGAAGTACTCAAACCTCAAAGCAGTCGGTACTGGAGCTGAAGCAGTGAAGAATATTCGGCTTCGTGCAATCGTGCAGGTTATAACTGGTATACATGTCATAGAGACATAATCATAAAGCACAAAATGCAGGAGTTCCGGCTACACCTGCCACAAATCGAGTAGCTAAATTTGCGCATGCGCGAATGTGTCTACAACTTTCGCTCTCTGTTTTCCCGCTAAATAGGTTTCGCGGGGTCTCTCTGATTGATCGGCTCTTATACCAACCTGGCATAAAGCCTAAAACTTCGAATTTTATGCCAAAACCACTAAGCCTGTTTTTGTGATTTAGCAAGGTTTTATTAGCTAGCAACGAAGCTCGGCTTAAACCACTTATGACATTGATACCATCGTCTGAACGGAGTTTTAGTATTGTGCGTGAAGGACTAATAAATAATAGTCCTGTGAAAAAAAAACAGAAATTATGAGCGGAGAACTTAGCTCTAGATGTTCTACAAATATCATCACTTCACGGAAGTTGTGAGTAAAGTCATGTTGAAATATTTATGCTGAAGGACAAATGAATGTTCTTCCTGTTGCATGACTGAAGACGCCGGTGCTTACGTAAGAATTGACAAAAAAATGACCAGTGGTCAGAAACTTTCTATAATTGCTCCATCCTTTAGTCAGAGGTCGGCAAATGTTTTTTAGAAAGGACCAGATTGTAAAAATTTTGGCCTTGGCAGGCCAAGTAGCAGAGATAAAGAAATGAATTGGTAATTTTCCCATAGAGCAAAAAAATGCATGGTTTTTATTATTATTAATTAATACTTTTATATAATATTTATGCACATTTTAGTAACAGTTACAAGGGAAAAGGAATAAAAGATATAGAGAATAAAAGATTCACATTTATATAAGCCGTTATTATTCAACAGATTAAAGTATCTAATGAGAAGAATGTAACAGTAATTAATACTTCTTAACATTAAAGTTTTCTTCAAATGGTCATCTGTTAATAATGATCTAAAATGCGATTTTTCTTCATTTTCGAGAATTTCATTATACCTTGGTAAGTACTCTTAAATACGGATAACCATTCCAGTGCATATGATTTTAATTGAGCGTATTTATGTTTCGAAAGATATTTATAAAATCCAGTTAGTTTTTTTTCTTTTAACATCATTTTAAACATACCATCATTTTGAAAATCAGCCACTTCTTGTTAGAGATTTGATGGAAGGTCCTCAGTTGCGCGAAATTTATTTAGGAAAAAGCTTTCGCTAATTTTTTTGAAATTTTGTCACATTTGTTTAATACAATTTGCTTTTCAAACAATGCAAATTTTCGGCAATATGCCGTTACGATAGAATTCATTTCACATAAGTACTGTTTCTGCCATGTAATTTTAAAGTGAATTCTTTGAGGTATCCCAGGATATTTGTGGCAAATGCTGATTTCCCTAACCATTTGCTCTTTGGTAATAACAATTATGGGCATTTTTTCTTATTTAAAAGTATATCTATGACTTTTCTCAGTTCAGAGGATCTCAACTAAACTTTCGCATCGCTCAGCCATCAAACAGCTGCATGATAAGGCAAGTCATGGTACTCAGCGTCAATCTCTAATAAAAATTCACGAAACTGCAGATGGTTAAGTCCATGAAGTTTACTACTGACGTAACTGCTTCAATAACTCTTGACAAATTGAGGATTTTCCCACAAAGAGCTTGCTGGTTCAATAACACATGACAGACTGGGTTGTTCCCACATAGAGCTTGCTTCACCAGCAAGCTCTATGTGGGGAAATCGAGCAATCTCCAATTTGTGGGAAAACGATCCAGAGCTCTTAAACATTTAGCACCTTCACAAGCCTTAAAAATTTGTTCAACTAATACTTTCCCAGTTCTGCACATACTTTTCCACCATCAGCTGTGATGCATTTTAACCGATTCCATTGCAGATTTTATTCTGTTAGGTTTTTCTAGATTTCCTTCAAAATACTTTATTTTGTTAGTCTGCATAGTAGTAGTATTAATCACCTCAAATTTAGCATAACCCCTCGAAAAAGAACAAGCAATTTGAGTGTATCACTAATATCTGTCCACTCATTAAGAGACAACGAAAACCATTCGATTTTTTTCCCCTTTTCTTTCAATTGACTCTTGACATGGCTCTCAATGTCTTCAAGTCTTCTAACAGTTGTTTTTGCCTAAAAACTGACAGATCGAAACATATCTTCCCCCCCCCTACCACAAGAAAACATGATTCAATTAATTCACCATCGATATGGTTTCCTTTCGCACCTAATAAATGAACTATTCGTAAACTGACTTTAGTTACTGCTTCGTTGTCATTTTTTATTTTTACAAATAAATTGTGTTGTTAATGATGCATTTTCTTTTAAACCTTCTAATTTTAACGATCGCTTATTTTTTCTTTAAGGTTTTAATACAGTGTCGCGTGCTTAGTTTGGACATAATGACCACATATGTTGTTCTATATATTGCACGACATATGTTGCTCGGCTATTACGTCATTGCACGTTAAATATGAAAATTTGCTATTTAATCTTGCAATACTACGCGCACCTCTATAGCAAAACTGTCAGGTATTTCTCCTGCCTTCTTCGCAGGCCTTTGTGGTGTAGTGATCAGCACGCTCGGAGCGTATTCGAGAGGTTCGTGGTTCGAGTACCGGCAAAAGCGTTGCTCATTTTTCATCTCTCCTGCTTTCATAAAATACTTAATGTCTCTACACGCATACTCGTGCCACTCACAATGCACAAACATTCGCCTGTTGGAAGTGCTTTTAAAAACAAATACAAACGAAAGAATACGACAGTAGCACCACTTACAGTTACAATTCACACCTTTTCAACTCAACTATCGGTCGTTGCATAATACTGCGTAAGTTGACTTATTTTCATGAAAAAAACAATATCATCCCACTGGCCATATTTTCCGGCCTCTGCTTTAATCTAGAGACAGTGAATGAACAAAAATATTATGAAAACAAAATGACAATCTGAAAGCTTTCAGATTTTGCATTACGCCCAAAGGGCCGTTTTTGTAACGTTTCGTGAGTTACCTTAATTTATTAAATATCATGTTCTTCGTACTTAAACCATAAAATTCAGTTCAAAAGCAACATCGCAAAACAATTTTTATATAAGCATATCTTTCGAATTTCCGATACACAATCGCCCGCGCTGCAGATAAAAATGTTTTTTCCCGTACAGTGTTGCCATTTCTCGCTTTGAAATCATTTAGTTTGTTCATCAAAATTTCGTTACAGTTTTACAGTATATGAAACACAAACGAATTCCAAATTCTAAATTTGGGCTTCCAGAGTCGTGCATTCGGGTGGAAACGTACGTTATTCAAAATTGGATGGCTCTAGGTACCGTTGTTTTATCACAATGCGAGAAACATACATACATTCATGCAGATTCTTCATTATTTAATTCCTTTAAATATAATACATGGCTCTAATACTTGATGGCAACGATTTGAAACGCGAATCAACGTTTATAATGAATCGACGCAAAATGCCAAAACGGAATTATTAATCCTTCTGGGCAAATTGCCTCTTTGAACTAAAAAATGAAAGGCGCACTATTTAAGCTCGCGTCCTGTGCACATGAACATACAGTCTACGTGGCTCATGTAAACACATCTATGCATCCGCGGACTTTACCTTTTAAAGAAATGCGAATTTTGTTAAAATTGTACGTATCTAATAAAAAAATATGGGTATTTGAAGTGGATGGAAACGAAGGTGTTGTAATAATTGCCCAGAACGGTATCACTATTCCATCCTAAAATAGAATGCATCATTAACAGCAAAGCGGAAACACGCAAGAATTTGTGCTTCTTGAATTTTTAATGCAATAAGGAAAATACAAATCCGGAAGGAATTTTAATTCTGACTGACCTTGTGGATTTAACGAAAGAAAATGCGCCAGTTGGAGTTGCCAGTATAACTGATAAACAGTTATATTCTTGCGAAAGCGGAAGAAATCGCTTCAACACTCCTGTGACAACAGAGGGGAAACAAAATTTTTCCACTTTGGATTTGAAGAGGGGTGCTGGTAAATGGAATTATATTCTAAAGATCGGGGGAAGATTGTATTTACTATTTATCGGTCAAGAGCTCTGGCATTTCAAAGTAATGCCTTTTGGACTATCAAAGTAATGCCAGCGACGTTTGTATGTCCAGTGCAGGCAATTTGTTATGCGAAGGATACCTTGTGTATTTCGACAATATTATTACAGTAGGACACACTTTTGAAGAACATTTGAAAAAAATAGAAAAGTATTACAGAAGCTCAAATGAGCTAATTTAAAACTCAGTCCTTTGAAATGTTAATTATTTTGCCTACAGGTTCGCCTACAATCTTTGTCATATTTCCTCCGTCAAAGATCCTGAAAAATAAAAATAAGGATATTCGTGACTGGTGTATGACTTTTATCACTTACAAAGTTTTCTGCCTATAAACTTACTATCGACAATTTTTCATTGCGAAGTCTTTAGAGTGCCTAACAGAAGCAAAGCAAACGTTTCCGTGGAATGACGAGTGGTAAGAAGCTTTTGAATCCTGAAGGATGCTTCTCCTGTATTAATTTATTCCCAGCCGGAGTATGACTTTATTCTCGATACAGACGTCAGCAATGAAGGAATTATGAACTGCTATTTCACAAGGAATTGGCAACTAGGAGTATGTGTTTATCTATTCCAGTAAAAGCTTCTCAAGACTGGAAAGAAGTTATTGTGTCTCAATCCACCGTAAAGCCAACAGAATATCTTCATCGCTGTCATTCTGGCTTTGAATTTCTGCTGCAAACAGGACTTACATCGTTGAACTTGCTTCAAAATCTGGATCGCTAAAGGGACACAGCGGTTACAGGCATAACATTTGGAAATTCGATTTTACTAGGCAACTTCGCATTTGAATACTGATGTACCTTCAAAACTAACTTGCGCAGAAAATCGCAAACAAAAAATTATTATAAGAGCAGAAATTAGATTTTAAAACAAAATTAAAATTTTCATTGTACCTTATACTAATGATTAACGTCAAAGATAGTAATTTTCATTAATACTTTCCGATTTAATTTAAAAGAAAACACGCTGTAGTACATTTCAAAAAGCGTCCGTTTGGCGTAATCCATAGTGCCGCATACTTCATGATTATGCAGAATAGTTACTTCAGATCCAGCGCTCAGAGCTTAAATTGCGCTGGAGCCTGGCTCCGGTACTTCTCAGTTCCTGAGGTAAATCTTAATTTTAGCTGGAGCGCAAAATAAAAAAGCTTCAGTACTTCTTTTATGTAAGTGAAACACAGTTTCAACAGACAAATTTTATGTTATAAATATACCTCTAAAATCGGTTGCAACCTCCGAATTTATGCCTGTCTTTCTCTGGGGAACAAACACTTTAACAAGGTTAAGACTAAGAAAAGCTCCAATCATAGGTCAAAGGCTCATTTTCCAGAGGGTGCACAAAATTTATGAAAGCGGGTAAAATATTTTGCTCCCCAAAGTATTAACAATGTTTACCTTGGTTTGACCTCTTACTGTAGTTCTCCTGAGACTTGAGCTATGTAACCAAATACAGGAGATAAAAATTGTCACATATGCAGGCCTCAAATCTGTTCGCACGTTGTCATTAGATCGGATTCGGGGGAAACTGTTTTGCCCAGTCCCATTCTGTTTGACGGCTCGAATTAAATTGGCAGGGCATCGCGGTTAGAAAGCGCTGGACTCTTCCCTCTTTGTTTTCGAAGCTACAATATTGCATTAAAATTTCTTTCTGTACTCACATATTGTTTCTAGCATTCTATCTATTTTCATTAGTGGCTCTTTAATCGTTTTACTTTTTTCCACTGGTGTGCTGGAAAAGTAGTCTTCCCCTCCCCCATTGAAATCGTATGCTGTACTGTATATTTGGAGTATAAATTCAGACGGAAACCGGCTGAGCTATTTCCTAGTATTTTGTTTGAAATTTTAAGTCCGATAGGAGCCCCAAATAAGACGAGGTCCCAATGTTTTATTTCGTTTACTTAACTATTTATAATTAGTTTAATAATTCATTAAATTTTTTATACCTTTATATTTATTGAATTTAATTTACATTTAATTATTTTAATTATAAGTTATTGTATTCATTTACTCTTTCCTCTTCTTCCTGATGCATTCCATAGGGCTCCGGCATTTCTGATTTTAGACATTAAGTCGTGCCAGCCTCGATTTGCCGCAGAATTTTCAAAAGGCAGGCGATATAATTTTGGAAGTATATGCAGTATCGAGCAAAATAATTTAGCAGTGCAAAAGACTGCACTGGACAGCGAAACAATTAGCCCCTGGACTTACCAAACCCGGACTTAATTTCCAGACCGCGATTTTAGTCGATATCTGTTCAGACATCTTTTAATTAGAGAGGATAACAGAAGGTTCGCATAATTTTAAAACTCCAAGAAATTATTAAGAAGTTTCAAATAGGTGTAAAAATTAAATGTACTATATTTGACTATAGTTTTAAATTTGTTAATGGGGTCAGCTTTGAATGTTCTTCATACGTATTTTATGGATAATTTTTAAAAAAATTCGAAATTTAGTCACCTTTTGCGAAACTATTTTCGACAATTTAACTTGGTAGTACAATCAAACGCCTTTTCTACTTCCCATGTGAACAACAGATGGCAGCACATACTAGAGTGAAATAAATTTCTCTTTTGTCCAAAGACATTTTTCACCAAATCGGGTCAAATCATCTTAGCACCAAATCATCTTCGGACATTTTTGTTCATTTGAATCTTTTGAATCCTAACCCAGGAAATTAAATTAACCAATTTAACTCAAAACTCTCAAAAGATATAATTCAAATAAGAGTGATAAAAATAGAAAAAGAAGGTAATTGATTGTCCAAAGACCGATTTACAAAGCTAGAGGCAAAATAGCAGCTACTTCAACAAATTCAGTGTTCCTGAGGCAATTTATTTCATACAGTGCCGGCGTCAAAGCTGACGCAACTCGTACGGCCGCTCCGGGCGGCAGAAGTTATGGACTGCAAAATGTTTAGAATTTAGATGAGCACCGAAAGAAAAAATTTAGGTATGGTAAAATTTTTTGAATTTAGAAGAGGCAGTCAGCAGCGGAATTTAGGACTTGCAGAAAGGGGGTATAATGGCTGGCGCCAGCCCTCATTTCATACAAAGTATTTCCTGGAGTATCCTGTAATTCTCTCTTTTTTTTTTCATTCAAAGTTATTTAAACAAAACAATTTTCGTGATTTGAGTCTAGTTGTGCGTTTAAAATATAAATTTGCACATTATAAACCAGGAACTTGTTTTTTCTGAAATATATATATATATATATATATTTTAAAAAAAAGCATAGCCTAAACCCTTCAAATTAATTTTAACACAAACCTCAATTAACATATAGAAATAGGCCCAAATTACATCAATCAAATTGTTTATCTATTCAATAATCAAGTAAGCAAAAGAAATACAGAATGTATCTTTTATGGTGTTTATGTCTTGAACGTCTTTAAAAATTATTTTGGAGTTGTTCAAAAATCTCGTTCTCTTTATCATCTCTGTAACTACAAATCATAAATTAATAATCAACAATTTTAAATGAAAAATAATTTCAAAGGCTCAGAACCTTTTATATTTAAAGAAATTCATAAAAGAAAACTAAAAAACGGAATTAAAAGTTTTATTCCTGCTATTTATTTAATATTTCTAAAACATGAAATTGAAAAATATCTGTATAGTTTTAAAAGGAGTAATTTTAAAATTTATATCCTTAAAGTTTATTTTCATTAATAAAAAAATTTAAGTTCTGCTTTAAAAAAATTTTGGTGCTAAATTAAATGTATTGTTATGTTGTTGTTGTTGTATAAAGGATCCGAGACCAGGGCGCAGCATCCGGGGGGGGGCGCCAAATCGATGTTACGAAATTTTAGAATTAAATGTTTTCCATTCTTGGCAAATAGGAGGCGTCGCGAAATCTTCACCCGGGCGCTGAAAGTCCTAAAGGTTACGGTTTTTAGCGCCCGGGGACATCTGTTCGAGACGGGGATCTGTCCGAGACGTTAAAATTTCTTTAAAAAAATTTTAAAAAAAAAAAGGTCAATAATTTGCCTCGGAGAATGGGTTTAAACAAATTATCAACTTTGTCGTGAAAATACACGATCCAGGAGAACTTCGCGAGTTGAACCTTTTTAGCTATGAGCAGAAAGAGGCGATGAGCGTTGATTCACTAAAAGCGATGTTTCGCTTTTCAAATTGTTATTAGGAAATATTATCGGACTTCATTATATTTAAAGAAATTAAATAATGAATAATCTGCATAAATGTAGGTGTGTTTTTCGCACTGTGATAAAGCAACGGTACCTAGAGCCATCAAATTTTAAATATTGAACGTTTTCACCCGAATATGGGCATCTGGAAGACCAAATTTGAAATTTGGAATTTGTTTTATTATCGATAAAACATTTTGTAAAACTTTAACAAATTTTTGATGAACAAACTCGAGGATTTCAAAGCGAGCAATGGCAACGTTGTACAGAAAAAAACATTTTTATCTCCATCGCGCGAGACTGTGTATCGGAAACTCTAAAGATATGCTCATTTTAAAATTATTTTGCGATATTGCTCTTGAACGGAATTTTATGGTTTATGCTAAATTTTATGGTTAAGAACATGATATTTAATAAATAAATGTAACTCACTAAAGTGTTAAGAAAACGTTCCTTTCGACGTAATTCAAAATCTGAAACCTTTCAGACGTTTTTTTCTTCCAAAGTTCTTTTATTTTAATTGTAAAATTTTACCCCTTTAATGCAAATGCTCCAAAGTTGACCAGTGTTAGAATTACCAGTCAGCTGAGACAAATTCGGTTTATGGGGTTTTAAAAGCACGCAGAGAAAAAAATTTCTTTTAGCCCAAAGAAGCGTTAGCTCAGAAGGGCTACTAATTTCATTTCGGCATTTTGCGTTAATTCACTTTTCAAATTGTTGTCACCAAATATTATCACCCTGTGTTATATTTAAAGAAATTAAATAATGAAGAATCTCCAAAAATGTATGTATATTTCCCGCATTGTGATAAAACAACGGTACCTAGAGCCATCCAATTTTGAATAACGTAGTTCGAAACTGGAGTATGGGCATCTGGAAGCCTGAAACTTTGGAATTTGGAATCTGTTTTATTATCTATTTCATATTTTGTAACGCATTTATGAGTTTTTGATTAAGAAACTCAAAGATTTCAAAGCAAGCAATGGCAGAACTGTACGGTGGGGAAAAAAATTTGTCTCGGGTGCGCGAGACTGTGTATCGGAAATTCTGAAGAAATACTGTTTTAAATATTTTGCGATATTGCTGTTGAAATAAATTTTATGTGGGTTAAGTGCAAAGGACATAATATTTAATAAATAAAGGTAACACACAAAGCGTTAAAAAACGCTCCTTTCGGCATAATATAAAATCTGAAAGCTTTCAGATTTTTTTAATGGTCGGGAGATTTATTTAATAGCCGTTAGCCTTCCATCACTATAAGGACCACAAGTGGTAGCCAATTTATTACGAAACACCTAATAGGCAGCCACTGTTGCAGGCGCGTGGCTAGAGGAGAGAAGGGGGGCATCTGTCCCCGTGCTCATCATCGAGGGGTCGCCAAACTGATGATAGGAATTTTTAAAATCAAATGTTTTCCATTCTTGGTAAACAGAAAGGAGGCGTGAAACTTTCAGTTGTCCCCAGACGTCGAAAGATGAACCTATATTTCGGTTATTAAATGTAGACCCTAGCTACAGCTCTGCACCTTTGCCTCCTATGAAGAGACGGACAGTTACAACCATGCCTTCTCCGGGATTCAAACCAGGGCTCAATGCTATAGAGGGTCACTAACCACTGTACTGGCTGAGGGAAGAAACCACATATAATCCTACGTAAATGTGTATTAGATTTTTTTTTACACCTTTCGAAATAGACGAGTCTGATCGTTATAATTGTATTCAAATACCAACAATAGTAGCAAAATTGAAAGAACTGACCATGAGCTGAAGATATACAGGCTGGAGTAAACGATTCATTCATTATGAAAAGCCTATATTTTCAAAAGTATTAAGTGTACACACATAAAAAATATATGAAAACAACCACGAACTATATAAGGTATTTCTCCCGCCTTCTTCGCATGCCTTCGTGGTGTAGTGGTCAGCACGCTCGACGCGTAACAGAGAGGTCCGTGGTTCGATTTCCGGCGAAGGTGTTGCTCATTTTTCACGTTTCCTGCTTCTAAATAACCTAATGTCTCTACAAACTCGTCCCGTTTTTTTTTTCACTATTTCACCAAGTTTCCCGGATAAGTGGAACCCTGCTTCATCGCTGAATATCAACTTGGTTGCGAAATCTTTGTCCTCCAATGCTTCCTGCATGTTGACGCAAAAGTGTAATCGACGGGTGTAGTCCTCTGGCTTTAATTGTTGCATGGTACGATTCGAAATGCAACCGTTGATGCAAAATCTTCCACGCAGTTTTTTTTGTGGTATTTCGAACATCTGGTGAATTGCCAAGATGAACATCTGGACAACAATGCTACAAAATGTATGGACGTGTGTCGTGTCACCAAAGGGGCACATACTGAATAATTGTAAAGGGTGTAAAATCTTCGTGAGTATGCGGTTTTTTTCGTACATCTTTCATATGTGTACGTGAAATACATTTGAAAATATAGCTGTTTCAAAACGAATGAATCATTTATTCCTGTATTTGGTGTATTTAAACATATTTTCTTTCGGTAAATAGTTCATCTTAATTACCAATCTCTGATAATGTGCACTAACATAAGAACCTCAAACAACGTTTGTTGAAGAGCATATGAATGTTCCAAAAATTATAGAAGGGTATTTTCAATGAATCTCCTTTTTATTACACAGTATATTCTGCTGTTTATTTTGAGAATAACTTTCAACTACTGGCACAAAACTGCTAGTGTGGCTTCTTCTTGGGGATAATTTACATTGATGCAACTGTAAACACTATCAACCGCGAAGCCTAGAAACTCACCAATGATATTCCGTTTTGTGATATCATTTCTTGTAATGTGTTGTACGCCAGAGATGGTAAAGTTAACTTTGCAAGCGTTACGGGTTTGGGCAGGAAATTTCAGAGTTTCCCAAAATGTGTTAAACAAGCAGTATTTCCTTTTATTAATTTTAAAATGACCCTTGCCGCCCAACCGGGATTGTGGTTAGCGACGCTGAATGCCAAAGGGCCAAAGAACCCGGGTTCGAATCCCGGAGACGGCATGGATGTTTGGAAATTTGGAGTGCCTGGACAGCATAGGGGCACTCTAAATATGCAACAAGCCTAATATGCGAAAGTCCTTTGGAGAGGTTGGTGCTAGAGAAAGAGAGGTGAAAGACCCTCCGACCTTCCCCCTCAGGGTGCTCTCCATCGAAATTGGGCGGGGGGAGACAACTGAGCATAGTCGTACTATCATCTGTATGGTGTCAAAGCTCTTGCCAGCGACAGGCGCATTCTTGTACTCCTTGTCAAGATAAATTTCGTGGGCTTGTTCTGATGTTACTGTCAGACAAGTGAGATAAGTCACTACAACAACAACAAAATGGCCCTCTAACTTTATAACTTGAATTTTCACGTATAACACGAAATTCATAGCCTTCCTTTATACGGAGTTTTACGTCCATAACCCTTACATCGAAGTGTGAAGTTGAAACGAATTTTTTTAAGGCTTCATAAGAGTGTAATTGTTTTCTCTCAGCAGATCAAGTCCTGTTTGTTAACAGAAATTGTTGCCATCCCATGTTATGAAAGTGCATTTCTCATCAGCATAACAATGTAAATCATTAAAAAAAAGCCTCTGCTTTTAAACAATATTTGGCAACAAATGATATTTTATGCTAATAAAGTACATTTCTTATAAAATAATTATCAGTTGAATTTATTTCTCAGATATATTGTTATTTACATAAATAAAATGCGATGGTAATGATAAGCTACATGTATATTACATATTAGGTAGCTTTTGGAATATCTTCTAGGAAAAGAATTTGGGAAAATTAACAGTAAAAATAGTCAATATTCATGAAATAGTTAAGTAAAATTAATAAAGGTCCATTTTTATGAAAAGATTCATTAAAAATTTAAGAATTGTCTGTTGAGTGGAAATAATTCCTCAAAAGTAATATTGGGGCAAAATTAAAAATTAAAATTAAAGTTATATATTAATTTAAAATTGATATTTACTTACTTAGCTGCTTTAGCGCAAGTATTAGGCTTTTTAAATCCAAAAACTACCAAGTTTGATTACATACATAACAATTGCTTAAAAACTAAGTGAGAACTTATTTTGCCATTATATAAAAAATAATTAATTATTTTCAGATGCAACAGTAATTAAAAGGATATTAATTTCAAAAAAAAATCTGAAAGATTTCAGATTTTAAATTACGTCCAAAGGCGCGTTTTTTTAACGTTTCGTGTGCTACCTTTTTTTATTAAATATCATGTACTACGTACTCAAACCATAAAATTCAGTTCAAAATCAATATCGCAAAATCATTTTAAAATGAACATATCTTTAGAATTTCCGTAAGTCTCGTGCGCTGGAGATAAAAATGTTTTTTCTTTTCCGTACAGTGTTGCCATTGCTCGCTTTAAAATCATTTAGTTTGTTAATCAGAAATTCGTTGAAATGTTACAAAACATAAAATCGATAATAAAGCAAATTTCAAATTCAAAATTAGGGCTTCCAGATGCCCATATTCGCAGTAGGATTACGTCATTCAAAATTCGATGGCTCTAGGTTTTATCACAATGCGAGAAACATGCATACATTTATGCAGATTTTTCATTTTTTAAAATTTAATGCAGAGCGATAACATTTAGTGGCAACAATTTGAAAAGTGAAACGGGCATTCAGAGTGAATCGACGCAAAATCGCAAAACGAAAGTAATAGTCCTTTGGACTAATAATAATTTAAATTATTTTATGTTTTTTTGCAAAAGTAAGTTACATTACTTTCATGTTTATGGAAAGTAAAATATTTTAAACTATTATTTTAAAATTATAATTAGAAAACTTTTCGTATACCATCTCCAAGGATTATAAATTCAATTGAAACTTTGAATTAAACAAAGAAAAAAAATTTAGTCAGTATTTTAAGTATTTTCGAAACCTCTTTTGCTTTAGAAACATAAAAATCTGTAAAGAATACTTACAATTTTTTATTTTTTATTTTGGTATTTTTGCAATTAGAATTTTTCTCTACAGAATTTTATGCTTTTAAAGCAAAAAAAGACGTCGAAAATACTAATTTAAAATACTATTAAAATACTGACTAAAGGAAAAAAAATTTTTTTTTTTCTTTTACTAATTCAAGGTTTTAATTGAATTCATGTTCCTTGGAGATGGTACTTAAAAAGTTTAGTAATTATAAATTATTAGTTTATTACTTTGCAGATTTAGCGCAGACTATAGGCTTTTAAATTTACTATAATCACTTTTATTTTGAATTTATATTTTAAAATTATACATATGATTTTAATACTTTTTTATTTATACTATTTTACATTCAAAAAAGAAATACTGAAACTTTTACCATTGAGACTCTTTTCAGTTGCGTTTTCATTTTATTTAACCGTGAAGATTTTATCATTTTGTGAAAGTAGAGGTTACTTTTTGTTTATCAAAAGAGGAGAAATATTTCTATGATTTTTTTTTTTGTTTTTTTTTTCCCTCCCTCTTGACTTTTGTTTTATTTATTTATTTTATAAAATTCAATTTGAAGTATTATATCGTGATCTGATGTTTTCAGTGTGCAAGTTAATTTTCTCCCACATTAAAACATAGATGAAAGACAGATGACAGAAATCAGATATCTCTATAAAGATTATTAGAGTAAATTACGAAACAGAATTACACATACTTAACTTTTTAAACTCCTGTCTGCATTGCATAAGTACTATTTTTTGTTGATTCGTACATTTACATATGCATAACAATCGGATGGAAAAAAAAAACAAAAATAGATAGACTCATTGTCAGGAGTGGGGTTCGAACCCACGCTCTCTTTCGAGAACCAGAGCTTAAATCTGGCGCCTTAGACCGCTCGGCCACCCTGACTTCGATATGAAGGAGGAACACCATGAACTGACTCCGATCTTGTGGTGCTGCGATCTATTGGCTAACTTTAGAAATGTAAAATAAATAGTAAACTGTGTTTTAAGTAGAATCCTGCCGTTATTTTTGTACTATGTAAGCGTACTATATAACATACATCAGAAACCATCTTATTTAGCAGGGTTGTACCTAGCTCCGGAACGCTTTCGGGAGAATATTTTTTCTCCTTTTAATTCTTTCAATTTGCGTCAGGTTGGATAAACTGCATTCAGATTCTAACTTACGTGAAAAATTAAAAATAATGTAATTTTGTATTTTTTTTTAAACCGATAATAGTAAAATTTTAATCTCTTGACATATAAGATTTTTTTCTTCATTCTGATGATATCCACAATATGCTTCGCTATAATATTTTAATATTCTGGATGATAGTTCTGCTATTGATACAAGCAAACACATTTCATAAATCAACTAAGAGACAAATTTCGTTTGCACTATGTATGGGATATAAATGTTTAATTAAATATATTAAAGACAATTTGAAGGAAATTTAAAAAATTGGAAATTTTTAATTAATTAATTGATTAATTTTTCGTTTTATTCTCTTAATTTCTGCTACTTCATCCCATACATGTCGTATTTCTCTAGATATATTTCATAAGACCTGTAAACAACTTTCAATAACTAACTGTCTTTGACGATGTTTAAAATTAGAATCTTTTTTTTTTCTTTTTTTTTCCCATGTACTAATAACATCTATAGAATAAATAATTACCCCACCAATGGCCGAGTGATTAAGATTGCTGGTCCTGAGTTCAATCCCAGGCGAATGGACTGGATGTATGGGTAGTTTTTGTGAGTTTCCCCATTTGAAATTCGAATACGAATCAGTTTCCCTAAGAAATTCCTCTACGAAGACATTACTGTCCCCAGGCAGGTAGTCTTTTTATTTTTTGCCATTTTCAAATAACCTAAGCCTACACATTAGTTTAATTACTTACGTAAAGGACAAATAATTAAATTAATATGCTGACTTTTCAGTAATACTTAGGCTTCTTAATGTTTTCATAACTTTCCAAGAAATAAGGCACTTGAAATTCTCTACATCAATTAATATTTTGCAGAATCCTATTAATATAATGTAGAACTATACACCTGCAATAAAAACTGATTTTCTTTAATAACATTCCGCAGTATCCACATTAATCATATTCCTGAAACATTAGATTCGGTAAAAAGATGCTTAACTATGAAATTAATAGCCTCAGTTTTTAATTCAGTGATAAAAAATGGCTTTTAATATTTATAATAAACTGAATTAAGGAATACTGGTAAAATTTAAATCATCTCCTCGGTGATGGCTAACAGTAGAAAATGAATCTTATTAGTAAACTATATTTGTACATATAGCGACTCTAATTCTAAAAATACACGAGTTTCTATCCATTGTTTTACATGACTAAATTATTATTTTTAAATTCCTACTATTAGCTCACATTCTTTCTATATCTTGTTCAAATTTTCAATCGCTAATAAAATACTTTCTATCCATTAACTCAACTTCAAATACATTTTGTTAAACTTGTAGTGGATGACTCTTAATGTTAATACAGTTTTTCCACATATTAAAAATGTTTGAAATTTTTAATTAAAATTTTTTTGTATTTTTAAAATTGTTCTTTGTTCACCTAAGTAAGAATTGACTTTAAAAAAATTTATATTATTTATATTAATTTCACTAATTTGCATTAATCCTGGAGACCATGTAAGAAACCCATCGAAATTAAGAAAATTTGATTCTCAATTGTTCTTTCCCTCGTTCGTCTTCAGGAACTTCCCCTTTCCTGCGGGTGCAATATTGGTCGTCCCTAGTGGTACGTCCTAGGTAATGTTTTCGGGATAAAGCAGCTAAATGACTGGTGGGTTCGAATATTCACAGAAAAAAAACTGTAGCTACCAAAATGTAAGACGAAAGAAGCTATAGAAATAGACCTATACTTAGCCATATACTTGACTATATATACTACTACATACTATTGCTGACGAATCAGATCTGCACGACTTTTCGTTGCTAATGAAAGCAACTGTAGAAAAGGGTTCCCTTACCTAAGTCCTTACTAGGTAAGAGAGGCTCGGATACCGACTGACCGAATAGTTAGTAGTGATGGTGCATTCACGTTTGGCAATAGGATCGCTACTCCTTATTAGGCAGAAGAATCGTGTCTGACACTAAGTAAACTTCACAATACTTTCAATTTAATGTCTGACACTAAGTAAACTTCACACCACTTCTTTAAATGCATATGTATTAAAAAATGCCATAGTTAGATTATCGTTCCATTTCGGCATTTTCGATATGACGAAAAAATTGGGCGCGGCGTCTCTGCGAACACTGCACGGAGTTGCTGCCCGGATAGATTTTCAACTGGTTCAAAGAAGAAACAGACTCGCAGACTCATCTCCTGTACGTTTCTACTCGGTCGAAGTGAGCGTTTGAACTATCTGGGAAGTCGTACCTAGCCGCTGGCTACGAGTCACTCAAAGCTTACTCGGAAAAGTGTAAACCGGCCTGAGACGCTCGGACCAGGGGCTCGCCGAAAATCACTCGGAGAAATGTAAACTGGCCTTAAGTCACGCTTCCGAGACAGGAAAAAAGTAAGTTGAATTTCGTCAATCAGCCCAGCAGAACAGGAGATATAGAACGGTCACCTTCTCATTCTTTTTTCCGCAGTGTACATAGAAATCGAATTACTTTTAACTACTCAGAAGAAAATATTCTTAAATTCGAATTATAACCATACCTTTGAGGGCTGAAAGAAAATCTGAAATACAGATAGAATTAATCTTCAAGCACAGAAATGAAAGCTTGTCACTTTTTTCCAACTCGGAATACTTTTTTCAACTACTATTACCATTATTTGAGTCCTAAAGATTTTTAATGTATGCATTCTAACTTTTTTTAATTGAATATTTAAATTCCTTGTGCACCACATAGTATTACAGAAGGCTTACAGAGGTAAGTTAAAAAATAATACAACACAGCACAAAATCAAATAACTTACAAATTCACAGATGACACTTCAGCGACAAATATATAGAAGAAAGGGAATGCCATTTTATCTTTAACAAATATACGAAGAGGGAGGAGGAAATGTAATGTTCACAGAATTTAACTCAGAAATGACTTCTTTTCGTCCTTCCGTAAGCTTTGAACAATAGAATAACAAATGTTCACCATTTTGCACTCATCCGAAGGAGCAGGAACACAAGTCTTTATTAGATAACTCAAATCTCTTCAGATATGAGTTCAAATTACCATGTCCAGTTAGAAATTTAGTAATTTCAAAATTGCGGGGAAAAAAGTGTTCGTTATTCAGACTGTGAGGAAGACATTCTAACTTGAGCTAAAATTACGCATTTCAAATTTTTTCACTGAATTCCTGCAACATTTTGAGAATATTCAACATTTTGTTAAGGTATATTTTAAATTTATAACAGTTATTTTAATTTAATGCGTCATTCCTATCTCATATAGTTTCAACTTACACTTCCCTACCAGAATGAGTTTTTAGAATGGCGTTAAATGCAGATGAGAAGGCGAATAGTATTTAAGTTAAGTTCCACTGACTTCGACAGAGAGAGTGAAGATTCCTGAATAGCGCGCGTTTGCCTTTAGGTACTTCTTTCTAAGCTGTTACTACGCTCGGCCGTATTACGTGCCTTTCGATAGTTCGCTGACTAATTTAATATTACGGGTCGATTAGTTTAGAACTGTGTTAGCTTCGGCTAAATCTCTTTAGTTAGTCATTAATTAGTTCTTACATTTTGAGTTTAAGCCCAAGTGGAGGTTTTGTTGTATGCCCAAAGAAAGGGGTCGACTGTTAATCTTATTTTGAACAAATAAAGGGTAATTAACCCTTCTTGAGTTTACGTTTCTGTTCTTGGACTTAACCGATTATTCGCTTAGCAATTCACTAGGTTCCTCATCACTTAATTCGACAGAATAAAAGTGAGGAACTCCAAAATATAATTAACCATACTTGTAGGGTTTCCTTTAGTTTGCATGACAAGTTATTTTAAGTTTGGTATCTTTCCTGAACCTCTCATTTTCTCCTCGCACATCCTCGCCAGGATGCAAATTAAAGTTAAGAGAAGAGAGCATAAAAACAGACTAATAAACTAGTAGTTAATTCAGAGCGTGATTTCGCTAGCCAACGCAGGTTGCTAGTTTGTCCTTGCTGTTACGCGGAGATTCTGATACGCCTTGTAGGACATTTAATAAGTATATCCCCGAGTAGGTCGTTGAATCAGCCTAGTTATACTTAAACTAAATTATTACCCCAGCACTACTATTTCTCTTTGAATTTATTGTTAAATTATTCTTAAGTTCCCCCACAAGCCGTCGATGTTATTGTCAGCACGAAGTAGTACGTGCATTTGCGTTAAAAGTTTGGCGAATAATAAAGAGTTTACTTTACCCTTCTTCTGTGCTGGTATTCCTCACGCCTATACGAGAAGTGCCATGTTTCCTCGTAAGATCACGTCAATTTTATGATAGCAAAGAAAGTTAGATATTACATACTTAGCAAATAAAATCCTGCATAAGCACCACACATAACAAGAAGTATTGACAGGAATTTCCAAAAATAATCCAGCAAAGTAGTGAACTTAAAAGCTCGTTGCAGTTTAATATTAACTTAACACATCCGTTCTAACTGAAATTTTTCGCATTGGGAGAGGACCAAATCTGTTTTCTTCAAACATCGAAAACGCCCGTGTGTACGAATTTCTCTTAAAATGGTTTTCCTTCCTCTATAACAAGTAGAATGCTACATCGCTAACAATAAGCTACTTAAGTAAAGCGACAACTTCTTTCTTGGACGCTTTCACCACTGTGTGCAGTTCCCCCTTGGACCAGGATTACAACTTCGGGCATCAACACCTAAACAGTGACAGTAAGCAAAGGAAAAACAAGGTGTATTAAAATAACAGAACTACTTTTAGTCTCTTCAAAAGAATGATTGGCACGTCACTTAACAACTCCCGAAAGCAATGAGCAATGCACCAACGTGAGGGGGGGAGAAAGCAGCAGCTAAAAAGAGATTCAGGCGTACGGATGACCTGCCGATGTCTGAATGGTCGGGCGTTTTGGCCGACTTCGATGCGAAAGAGTTGAAATATGTATTTCAAACTGGCATTACTTTATTTAGCATTGCATTCTTACAGCTCTTTGAGAACATTTGGCATTTCATTCATCATGGATATCACACTTAAGAAATAAAATTATGAATGAAGCATCATGCATAATACATAATATTGACTTGAACCTCATAAAATGATCCAGAATGGTCGGCCACTTAAAAAAATGTTCACACATTTTAATAAGACTTCATTTTGAAAGACCATATTTTCAAAGAAGAATTATTTTAATTAAACACTTGACTTATACAATTATTTGAACATATATAATAGTTATTTTTTTATCATCATACATAATAAATAAATGATATATATATATATATTCCACAAAGTGCTAAATGCATTTTCTCTTTTAATCGGCTATATTCTTCAGAAAAAAGGACGAAGAGACACAGTGCGAGAGCTTGGACCATTCCGTGTCCGTGATCCTCATTTCTCATAAATTGATCAAAATACGTATGTATTTTAAAGTCATCTAAATAATTTCAAATATAAATATACAAATGGAATACTTCATATCCAAGATATTCCCTTGCAGGAACGAAACACAATTATTATGATAAATGAGCAGAATTTACTCTTGCCAGCATGGAAGCCCATGATGTTGCCAAGATGGAAGTTCATGATGCTGCCATGACATTTCTTGCCAGGATGGAAGTCCATGATGCTTGGCTGTGGACAGATGAGCCTCATCTTTACCTAAATCGGATTAATACTCATAAATCTCGAATCTGGGCTTCCCTGCAGTTCAGGGAAACTCATTAGATCACCAAAAGTTACTGTTTATTGTGGCTTCACAGAAGATTTCCTCATCGGACCATTCTTTTTTAAGAATATTACTCTAACAGGATCACAGACCATGCAAAGGTATCATGCAAACCATTACCATGCAAGCGTATCATGATATGCTGACTAGTTTTATCATTCCACAATTTCAGCAATAGCAGTTGTTGGATCAGATAACTTTTATGCAGGATAATCACTACATATCAGTACAACCTATCAGTACAGCCATTTTTTAATAGAACAAAGGGCCATAAATCTCTTTTTCCCACTTGAACGACAGCTTTGCTACTAGGATCTAATTCCTAGTAGGGCTTGTTGGGACTTTTTGCTGTAGGTTATTTCAATTTTAATTTTTCACGAGGACTTTTTTTGCCAAGACATCATTAGTCTCCCTACCAAATTTGGTGGCAGCATATCAGCTGATAAATCGAGCAGCAGATGGCTCTGAGTAGTGTCCGTTTACAAAAAAGCCTGTACTTGAGTAATAATACGAGTTAAATTATTTTGAACTACAGCACGTTTTTCTTAAGTATCATTAAATCCTTCATGTTTTCTAGATAAGCTGAAGGAGATCGATATACTTGAAAAAATATTTATAAATAAGCTTGGCACTTATCTTAACGCACTTATCGTAAATTTACGTGTCACTGATTGCTACATAATAAACCTTAAAATTAATACAAGTAACTTAGTAACTAAAAATTAACTTGAAAATTTAGTAATTTATGTTATAAAATGTAGCAACTTTAAATTAAGTTGCTACGTTATAATCCTTGATACTGTAGCAGCTCTTAAAAACTGCAAGCAACGAAGGCTCGTAAGTTAACACACATTATAAATATCTATAGCAATTAAAAAGATGATTGAAGGAATTTCTGAATTTAAAAGAATGTACACTTATTCGAAATATGGCAAAGAAGAATATTTCAGATATTTTAAAAGTAAGATAAAATATAAATTATTACGCTATTAAATTAAAAGAATCAAAACAAAATAAGGTTTACTGAGAAACAAAAATCTTAATAAAATAAAAATTACTGTACTAAAATAATTAAAACTTTACTTGTTTGCTAAAATGAAAAGCAACTTTTGGGGTTTTCTTGTATATTTAGAACTTTTAAGTTTTTCTTAAATGAAAATAAAAATTTATTGTTTTTTCTGTATCTACAGATATATTTTTAATTTAAGCATGATTTAAAGGGAAAATTCGGTATCTGAAAATTATCAAACTAAAATCTCCCTCTCAAAATATTCTTCAGATAACTGAATAACAAGTCTTAAATCTAAATTCATTGAAGCGAAATTTTCTTTGCAAAGTGACAGAACGAAATTAGTATCGGTTGACAGGACCCTTAAAATTATAAAAATCACGAATTATAAAAATGTTAATTTTATGACTGTTAGGAATCGGAAGGTCAAGGAAAGCCCATCCCTTTCAACAAGGTCAAATTCACTAAATATACTGAATCATTGCTATCTCTTGAATTTAACATGTGTATGAAATCAATATACCAAAATTTTCAAATATATATAACAAAATTATTATAATTTTTATTAGTCGCAAGTTCTTAAAAGCTATTACTTCGCGGACATGCGGTCACAGTAACCACGGGCCGTACTACTATATTATATAATTTTACAAAAGAAACAGCGCTTGTCAGGAGTGGGGTTCGAACCCACGCTCTCTTTCGAGAACCAGAGCTTAAATCTGGCGCCTTAGACCGCTCGGCCATCCTGACAACGGAGATCCAGGCAAGCTCTGCGAACTATTTCTAAAATTCTAGTGCTGCCATCTATTGGTCAAAGTAGAAGTTTAAATATTAGTAAACTAAGAAATTAATAAAACAAGAATAGAGTATTAGTAAAATAAGATGTGAAACATGTTTTCTATAGAATTCTATTGTTATTTGAGTCTTTGTGTTTATTCAGGGACATAGCTAGAGGGCAGCATCGAAGGGCCGCCGAACTGCTACAACGAATTATTAGAAAGATTTTCATTCTTGGCAAACAAGAGGCGCGCGGAATCTTCAGTTCATTGAAGCGAAATTCTGCCGCTGAAAACCCTAGCTACAACTCTATGTACATTTGTATGTAATATGCACAGTAACTGTTTTACGTAACCAAAGAGGACTGAATTGAAATTTGGGTCAATAGCGAAAATACAAAGTATATGTTCACAATAAAATTTGTATAAAAGGAAACTTTGTAAGTTATGAGGTTTCAGTTACTCTTCTGAATTACCCAGAAGGAATATTACTTTCGTTTGGGCGTTTTGCGTTGTTTCACAAGAAACGGCGTATCACTTTTCAATTTAATGCTTATGTTTTTTTTTTTTTT
>KK121415.1:470253-481924 GCA_000611955.2 Stegodyphus mimosarum | reverse complement strand
CTTTCTCTTCAAAAATCGTCTGCGTGCGTTGCACGGGAAAATAAAAAGGAATTTTAATTACAGTTCTAAATAAATAGCCAAATAAATGTGAAATTCGTAACAATATTCTCTAAAACTTTAACGAATTTTTCATTAACAAACTCAAAGATTTCAAAGCCAGCAATACCAACGTTGTACAGAAAAACATTTTTATCTCCAGCGCGTGAGAGCGTGTACCGAAATTTCTAAAGATATGCTCAATTTAAAATTATTTTGCGATATTGCTGTTGAACTGAATTTTATGGTTTAAGTGCGAAGAACATGGTATTTAACAAATAAGGGTAACACACAGAATGTTAAATAAACGTTCCTTTGGACGTAATTTAAAATCTGAAACATTTCAGATTTTTTTTTTTTAATTTTTTTTTGTTAATAATAAAATTAAATTCCTGAAATTTCTTCTTTAAATTATTGTACAGATACCAATGATTTAACAAATAAGGGTAACACACAAAATGTTAAATAAACGCCCCTTTGGACGTAATTAAAATCTGAAACCTTTCAGATTTTTTTTATCGATTTCATATTTTGTCAGATATTAAAAAATATTTGATTAACAAACTCAACGATTTCAAAGCTAGCAATGGCAACACTGTAAGGCGAAAAAAAAATTTATCTCCAACGTGAGACTATGTATCGGAAATTCTAAAGGATATGGTGATTTTAAAATCATTTGCGATACTGCTCTTGAACTCAATTTTGTGGTTTAAATGCAAAAAACATGATATTTAATAAATAAAGATAACACACAAAACGTTAAAAAAAAGCCTCTTTGGGCGTAATGTAAAATTTGAAGTCTTTCAGATTTCTTTTTAATTATTATTACTATTATATTTTTTTAACCATTTTTGCTCAAGCATGGAACAGTTTCTGAAAGGCTATATTGGAACACTTCATAGAATTTTAAGAAACAACGGAAATGGTAGTCCAGAAATATAGAAATTACGTTTAACGATATGAACGATAAGTGACAAATTAATTCACTCAAGTACCCACCCCGAGCTCTGATTTAAAAATCTGTGGTTATTATTAACAAAAGCTCCAAGATATTATATTTATTCACGTATTATCAAAATCAAAATTTAAGATTTGACCCAAGCAAACACATAAAAGAAATTAATTAAAACTCTGTAAAAAGGAAACTTCTATTTCTGTGTATGCGATGCAAACGTCACATGTTCGATAGCACACACGCATGCTCAGTAGTACACAAACATGACTTCTTCCAAAATGTAAAAAAGAAGAAGCAAGATATTGTAATAAATCTAATTTTAATACACTCACGTTTGTGAAAATTGCAACACCATGAAGGACTTACGCGAGTGAGCTGAAATTTTCAGGAAATGCAAAGTAGCGCATGATATGCAAATGATTAGAATTGCAAATCCGTAGCGCATGCGTATGCTGAGCAGCGCCTTTTGAACGGCTGATGGATCCGAATAAATAGACGGCTGTAGCGAGGCGTGTATGGTTATCGGTGGTTATCTGCTAGTGGTAAACGTTAACTCAATCTGTACTTATGCCTCGTCGACGAAAGAGAGCGAGATTTGAACAACTTACAGAGTTTGAACGAGGGAGAATCATCGGCCTTCGTGAAGCTGGATTGTCGTATTGTGCAGTAGCCTCTCGTGTGCAGCGTAACAGCAGCACAGTGATGCGCGTTTGGAAGCAGTGGACGGACGAGTGTCGGACAACTCGGAAATCCGGGAGTGGACCCCGAAATGTGACGTCAGCTCGCGATGATAGACACCTGGTCCGCATGGCGCGGACGGACCGTACAGCTTCCTCTAGACAATTGGCAGCACTGTGGTCAATAGCTACAGGTGTTTCATTGTGTGCTTCATCAATTCGTAGACGTCTGCTGCAGTGTGGACTGCGCGCACGGACTCCTTTATACAGGATCCCCCTAACGCACGACCATCGCCGCCTGCGGCTACAATGGGCCAATCAGCATAGAGACTGGCGTGCTGATTGGCAGCATGTCGTGTTTTCTGACGAATCCCGCTTTAATTTGTGGTACCATGATGGCCGCATTCGTGTCAGACGCTATGCCGGTGAACGCCACCTTCCGGAGTGCATTATCGAACGCCACAGTGGACGAACACCCGGAGTTATGGTCTGGGGCGCCATAGCATATCATAGACGATCTCAATTGCTACGAATTGTGGGCAATCTGAACAGCAACCGGTATATCCGTGAAGTTCTACAGCCCGAAGCTGTTCCCTTCCTTCAAAGCTTGCCAGGCGCTGTATTTCAACAGGACAATGCCCGCCCTCATACTGCTCGGATTGTTAAATCCTTCTTTGCAGCGCAGCAGGTACAGCTTCTTCCTTGGCCTGCGTGTTCCCCGGATATGTCGCCAATTGAACATGTGTGGGATGTCATTGGTCGGCGTCTTGCTCGTGATCCTCGTCCTGTTGCGTCTGCAGACGAACTTTGGGTACGCGTACAAACGATATGGAATGCTCTTCCTCAGTCAGACATTCAAACTTTGTTTGACTCCATGCCACGTCGTGTAGCAGCACTTATTGCGGCGCGTGGTGGCCACACAAAATACTGATTCTGATCTCTTGTTGTTGTTTGTTTGCTTTGAACATTTAATCATTTATTTGTACCACTACCACTCAACTGTGTATTAAATTGCATTCAATTATGACGATTCCATCTTGGTGTTGCAATTTTCACAAACGTGAGTGTAATTTAATCTTTCATCTAGATGAGAGCTAATTTAAAACTGATTCACGTTAATTTTTTATCACTCTGTTATTCTTTGAAAAATGGCAAAGGAGACAATACTAATGTACCTCCCAGCTGAACAAGTAGCTTAATAAAAATACATAATTACTTATTTTTAGAAAACAATTCGGAAAGTATTTATTCCATTATTATACTTACATCTTTTCTAATCATGATAACTACCATAAGTTGTAGATATTTTTTAGGCCAAAGGGCGTTAGTCCAGAAGAGCTATTCATTTCGTTTTGGAGTTTTGCGTTGAAAACTTTAAATATCCGTTTCACTTTTTAAATTGTTGCCACCAAATATCATCGCCCTGTGTTATATTTAAAGAAATTAAATAATGAAGAATCTGCATAAATGTATGTATGTTTCTCGCATTGCCATAAAACAACGGTACGTAGAGCCATCGAATTTTGAATAACGTAATCCTCCACTGAATATGGGCATCTGGAAGACCTAATTTGCAATTTTTTTTATTATCGATTTCATATTTTGCAACATTTTAAAGCATTTTTGATTAACAAACTCACCGATTTCAAAGCGAGCAGTGGAAACACTGTACGGAAAAACAAGAAAAAAGAAACATCTTTACCTACAGAGCGCGAGATTGTGTATAGAAAATTCTAAAGATATGCTGTTTTTAAATTATTTTGCGGTATTGTTGTTGAATTGGATTTTATGGTTTAAGTGCGAAGAACATGATATCTAATAAATAAAGGTAACACACGAAACGTTAAAAAAAAAGGCCTCTTTAGGCGTAATATGAAGACAGAAAACTTTTTTTTTTTTCTCTGTATGTGGAAATTATTACGAAGATTTACGAGTAAGTTGGAAAAAAAAATGGAGCTGACAAATTTGTGCTACAGAATGCAGTTGTGATGTGTGCATATTTTTATTGAACGGAATTTATATAATAAGATGTTGCAACATCCAACATTTCAATGTTGTAAAAATTTACTTAATTTAAATAGGTTTATCTAGTTTAAATCAAAATAAAGAAATAAAAATCTACTGCTTCCCAACTATAGACCTAAAAGAAAAGTCAGAATCTTAAAACGTTCAACGAAATACAAAAGCAAGTTCCTATGAATAACTTTACCATTTTTAACCCGGTGTGAAATATGCATAATTTTGCGCGAGAGCGAGTCACCGTACACAGTCCTCAACAGGTTGAATGACGTCATGTTCCGATCCGTAAGTCATCGAACTCTAAGCCTAAAGTCGTTCATTGCGACAGGTTAGTTCCTTACTACGGACAAAGTACGCAGTGTATATAATTGTAAATAGTAATGTAAATAGCATAAGACCATGGTCCTTCTTGTATTTAGCTTTTGATAGTATTTGATTTGTATTTAGTATTTGATTTGTATTTAGTATTTACATTTACTATTTGATAGTATTTGATTTGTATTTGGTGTTGGATAGTATTTGATTTGCTGAAAGTTACTTATTGCAATTATTGTTTATTTTGTTATTGAAATGTAATGTTTATTATTGCATTGATGCCTTAGTTGTAAGTTTGGCTTCCTGTCCAGGGATTGTACTGCTCGGGACGTGCAGTCCTTGGGAAGGGAGCAGTGTTACGCATTTTGTATTTATTTAGCTATTTATTTAGAATTGTAATTAAAATTGTTTTATTTTCCAGTGCAACGCAGACGAATTTGAAGAGAAAGCTACGTCGGAAAAGTAAAAATACAAGAGCGCGTACATTTAATATTTAATAAATAACTATCTCGTAATTGCTGTTGCCATCCAGAAAAATCGAGAAAATAAATTTTACCAGAATGTTCTCGTGAATAGTTAAAAAACTTATAAAAGTCGAATTAAAACACCTTAGCTCAGTTGCTGTTGTTTTAAGCGAAGTGTATGTTTACTTAGCGCTGTTATTGATTGTAGTGTATTCGCTGTGAGATTGGATTAACTTTCATTGTTTTGAACTGAGTTCTGTTTAACGTTTGAGGTATTGTGATATTGTAGGAATATCTCTGAGAAAATATTTCAGTATTTTGTTTCATTTCTTGTGAAAAGAATAAATTTTATTAAGTTTTTAACGACTTGTGCGTTCAATCCATTACGAACCTGTACACAAGCAACAATATATATGCATTTTGTTATATGCATTACATAAAATATTCTTTCAATAAAGTAACAGTTAAAAACGCAGGGAAAACACAAGAAAAGAAAAAAATATACACATTTTAAACAATAGTTAATTTAATACCTAAATTTATATTCTTTGCTTATAGGAACAGTCTTTATATTGTTACAGAATTTTTGTATTTAATTTGCTATTTTTAGTAGAATTATGATTAAAGTTGTATTATTTTTCTGTGTAATGCATCGCGTGACGAAATTTAGAAGAAACGGAAAAGTAAAACATACAAGAGCGAGTGCATTTAACATTTCATTAAACAGATATCTCGTAATTGTACTGTTTTGCTATCCAGAAAAATCGAGAAAATAGACTTTACCAGAATATTCTCGCGAATGATTAAAAAGACAATAAAAGCCAGATTAAAACATCTCAGCTCAGTAGTTGTTGTTGTTGTTGTTATACGAACTGTAGTTGTTTACTTAGTGCTGCTATTGATTGTAGCAAATTCGCTGTGAGATCGGATTAACTTCCTCTGTACTTTGAGTTCTGTTTAACGTTCTAGTAGTTCAAAATATAACTACCGTGAGATGTAGTGATATTGAACGAATCTCTGAGGCAACATTTCAGCATTTTGCTTCATTTCTTGTGAAAAGAATAAATTTTATTAACTTTTAATGGCTTGTGCATTCAATTCATTACGAACTCGTACGCACGCAACAATATTAACATTTTCTCATTCTTATACAAACACTGTATAGCCATATAATTAGCATGACTTATAAATCAATAAATACATAAACAAAAAATATTTACTCTATTGTTTTGAGAGAATAAAACGCAAACGTAAGCAAACTTTAGGTTACAGTCCCACTTCTGAAAAAAATCTGATGTGGAGACCACATGACTTCCTTGTATGGCCTATTAAATTATGCACATTTTTTCCGTATTTCATTTCAACATATTTCCTCGAACTTCTTTAAAGATATATTTCTCATTCAATTAATTCAGTTCTCATTTCGCGGCAAAGAAATATACATAAAAACTTAAAACATCTTTATTAAAAATTGTAAAATGCAGAAAAACATAAAACACCAAATACAGTTACAACAGTTAAAAAACAATTTTTACAATTAAAATTACAGTTTCTACTAAAAAAAAAATCAATTCGGTCAGCGGACAAGAAGGCAGATTTTTCGGTGCACAAAACAGAAATTCTACTTTTGGCCCCACTCGGCAAGAAGACGCTGAAGGTGCAGAAACTTACTTAATTCACTATTCTGCTAAGTTTCAAATGCAAACAAATATGGCAGTTCCATTAGGCTTAGCTGCATTTAAACAACTTTTAAAGTGTTTATAATTCTACAACTATTGCATGCAGATTAACTAAAGGTAAATAAATATTAACCAGAACTTATAAACCACATAATTCAATCACTTTTAAGGCAAGAAAATGCTCGATTTACAACATATAGACTAAAAAAACTAAGCTCACCGAGACGGGTTACAGAGTGGGAATTTATATATATGCATATTCCCATTGGCCATTGGTCGTATATAAATATATATATATATACATTGCCATTTACTGCCATTCTTTGTAATTTTTCAGGTGTTTTATTTTAATTTTGATTGTCCTTTATATGTTTTTTTACGTGTTAAAAAATTTTTAAACGTTGATTTTCTTGAATACCAACATTTAGTTTTTAGTTTTTTTGCGTTATTTTCCTTTTTAATAATTAATTTTGTTATAGTTTTTTTAAACTCTGGAACGTTGGTATCAAATTTACTTTTAGGCGATTGCCTTTAGAATTTTTCTCTTTTTGCTAGGAATTTGTATGTCTAATTTACTTTTAGGCAATTGCTTTTAGAATTTTACTCCCTTTGCTTTCCTTTAATTTTAATTTTGCACCTCAATGCGCAAAATTCTTGACCAAAAGGTCTCTTAGTTCTACTACTACTTTCTATAAATTTTATATAATACGATCGGTGCAGCCGATTGCAAATAAAACAGTTTAAATCCATTTTACAATCTTTTTTGGAAAAAACAGTCCTTTTCTCTGTCCGTACGTACAGATGCCACGCAAAAACATCGTTCGAATGGTTTCGAAAGCGGTTGAAACACATATTTTCGTTGAAATATGATGCCCTAAATTTTTCACGATTACAATACTTCCTTTTACTTCGTACAAGGAAGTGAAAAGATAATTTACAAATTTCAGGAAAAAAATTATATATGATAAGAGAAAAACCAAAAATTATAAATGTTTAAAAAAACTGAAATCTTCTCTTCGTATTCAGATTCCAATTTAACATCTGAAACTGTTTGTCAAGCTGAACAGTTACAATATCTAAACAGTTAAAATAACAATTAAGTAAACAGTTTAAGCTAACGAGTTAACATTGTAAGGTTTTAGTTAAACTAACCAAGTTTTATTTTAATTTAAATCTTTCTATCTCTTCTCTGTTTCAACTTCCCGTCAGAAGAAGCGCGCGTTCTTAGCTTATGCTAATTTTGAAGTACAGCCAAGTACTATTTAAACCAGAGGTAGAAACCTCTCAGTGTGAGAGAGCTTTAGTCTCAGATCACGGTCAGTCTGCTCGACGTTCGCCTGACCAGCTAGCAGCTAAAATTATAAGCCATAGTGCTTGCTACGTGATTGCATATTGCAACAAATTGAAGTGCGCTAGTATTAGTATATCTTGCTACGCACCCTTTTAGTAAGAGGCCAAACTCCACGAATTGCTCTGCGAAGCAAAGTTTAATTACATTTCTATTTTAGGTTTAGTATTCAATTTATTTGATTGTTAAGTTAGGCCCAAGTGCGGTCTTTTACTTTCTGTATCTCTCCCGAGTTGAGAAGTGTGTAAATAATAGTGATTTAATAAAAGAGGATTTCAAATCCCTTTCACGTGCAGTTATTCTCCAGCACCATTGCTACACCAGAACATAGCGTATTTTCCGCTCCCTGTTCCAGTTCAGGACTTGAGAAGAAGTACCCTTGTAAGTAATTCAAAATGTTTCCAAAGAGCATGCATAGAACACTCAGTCCTGATAACATAACAATTAATAAAGCAGTTTAAGCTAAACAGATAGTATAGTTTAAGGTGAACACATTGTTAATATAATATAATATAATAATAAGAGCTAAACATACAGTTGACATAATGGGTAATATAGCTTAAGTTAAACAGTTAATATAATCTAAGCTAAATCGTTAATATGCAGTTAATATGGTTGAAGTTAAACCGTTATTATAATAGTTAATATATATAGTTCAGCAATTAAAATATTTTAAGCTAAATCGTTAATATACAGTTAATATAGTTTAAGCGAAACAGTTAATACAACAATTAATCGTCTGAAATCGACACCAGAACATAAAACCATGCATTTCAAACGAGCCATTCAAAACGGCAATGCTAAAACGAACAAAACGTGGTCGAACACTATTCGATGAAAAATTAAGTATTCTAAATAAGTGGACATTTGTGCACCAATTTAATTTAGGAAAACCTTAATTATTCAAAACATAGCTGTGCAATTTTTCCTGCTGTATCTGTGGCTCAATAAACTTGTAACAAATATTACACTCAAGCGAAATAGCAAACATTTCTGTTTCGTTAAGCCACAGTTTCCATAATGGAAAAATAATACCTTCTTCAATGTGTTAAAAATTAAAAGTTTTTATTACAATTGTGTGTATACTTTAAAAGCAGTAAATGATATACCAGAGCAGTGCCTGCAAAATAATTTACGTATCCATAGCATTCAGAGATAAGATGTAGAGGTAACTGCAATAAGTATGTAGATTGCAAATGTGACGTCACAATCGAATCAGCGTACATGTAAAGATAGAACGTGAGTCATGACTCCTAGAAATGAAAGTAACTGACCTGCTGTTATTCCATTTTTTGCAATGGGCCGGTTTGAAAAGAATTATTGAATTACTTCTAGGGACAGCTTCGGTGAACACAAATGCAGAAATCACGAACATTACGAGATAAACGACATCGCAATTACGGCTAGGTTCAGGGTGGTTCAAGCGATGTGATTGAAAGTAAAAGTCGATGTTTTATAAACTAAGAAATGTAATTAAACCATGCGATCTTTAATCAATTAAGACGCAATTTCATTTCAGTGCTCAAAGTTTTTGAATGCTTACGTTATGCTGATATAAAATCAGATTATAAACAGAGTAATTACACAATTTAGTACACCAAAATTTATAATTTTATGCTCTTGACATTACGTTAGGTTAGGTTAGGTTATTTGAATATGGCAATGTACTACAATTGCCCTAGCTATTGCTTAAGGAAAGAGATGCCTTTGTGGAAGACTTTCTAAGGAAAACTGTTTACCCTTGGAGCCACGAAAACCAACCATGCAGGCCGAACCCGAGTTAGACTACTAACAATCAGCAGTCTTTATCAATCAGCCATTTTTACTGTTCAGAAATCCACTTGGGGTTTCTTTTTGCATGACATCTGCGCAGACGGACAGATTAAAGGCCTCTTTTTTAGAGAAAAAAAATGTGAAATACAAGACGAAACGCGTTCAAAAGAAATTCAGAAAGGATTTTTTTTCATGACATCTGTATGTACGTATGTATGTATCTCACATAACTCAAAAATGATTATTCCCAGAACACTGAAATTTTATATATGGGACTGCTGTAACATCTAGTTGTGCACATACCTTTTTTTATTGCAATCGGCGATACCAAACTATATATATATACATATTACATAGGGTATTATACTATATATGTGTGTGTGTGTGTGTGTGTGTGTGTGTGTGTGTGTGTGTGTGTGTGTGTGTGTGTGCGTGCGTGCGTGCGTGTGTACATATACACCCTATATACACAGTCCAGTCACATTAATGTGACCATCTGTCAAAAGCCAGAATAACCACCTTTCGCAGAGCGGACTGCTGCGAGACGTGCAGGAAGAGAGTCACATAGGTCCCTGAAGGTGTTCTCTGGGATGTTGAGCCATGCCGACTCTAATGCCGTGGCCAGCTGCGCTAGATTACGCGGTTGAGGATCCATGGCGCGAACAACTCGATCGAGATGGTCCCACAGATGTTCGATTGGGTTTAAGTCAGGTGAGTTTGCTGGCCAGGGGAGGACGGTAAACTCATCCTGGTGCTCTTCGAACCACGCACGTACACTGGCAGCTGTATGGCACCTCGCATTGTCCTGCTGGAAGATGCCATCATCCTGAGGAAAAACAATGCGCATGTAGGGGTGAACATGGTCCGCAAGGACAGATGCGTACTTGTATTGATCCATTGTGCCTTCCACAATGATCAGTGAACCTAGAGAATGCCAGGAAAACATTCCCCAGACCATAATGCTCCCGCCTCCAGCTTGGACCGTTCCGGCAATGGTTGCAGGGTGGTTCCTTTCAGAGGTTTCACGCCTTATACGCCAACGTCCATCTGTCCGATGGAGCATAAAACGCGATTCATCCGAAAACGCAACCTGTCGCCACTCAGTGGACGTCCAGCTGCTGTACTGGCGTGCAAATTCTAGCCTTCGCCGTCGATGAACAGCAGTCAGCATAGGTGCACGAACCAGGCGTCTGCTTCGGAGGCCCAGACGCAGCAATGTTCGCTGAATAGTACTTTGGGAGACACTTTTGGTAGCCCCTTGGTTCATTTTGGTGGTCAGTTGCTCAACGGTAGCCCGTCTATCTGCCCGAACGCATCTCCGCAACCGTCGTTCGCCTCTGTCATCTATGGCCCGTGGTGCACCACATTTGCCACGTCGCTGATTTTGGACAGTCCCATTTTGCCATGCACGGTACACTTTTACCACGGCGGCACGCGAACAGTTCACAAACTCAGCCGTTTCGGAAATGCTTCCACCCTTGGCCCGAAAGCCAATGATCATGCCCTTTCGGAAGTCGGATAAATCGCTTCGTTTCTGCATTACGCCAACGATTGAAATGTTTTCCGAAGCCCTCACACACCCTTTATATACGCTCAACTGCACTGTGCTGCCACCTGTCTTCTGTGATTGGTTATTTAACTCTGACATGGAAAGTACGTGGTGGTCACATTAATGTGACTGGACTGTGTATATATACTATAAATTATAAAAAGCCTTAACTATGTATAAAGCAAGGAGGACTGAAAATTCTATAAATTTTTTTAAATTCTGAAAAATACCTTTTCAATGATGTTTTTAAATTGAATTTCCGTTGCTTGGAGATGTAATATGGAGAGTTTTCTTTTTTATAATTTATAGTGAATTATTGCTTTATTACTTTCCAGCTTTAGCGTAAGTCTTGGGCTTATTAATTTACTTTTAATTACTTTCATTATTATATATATATATACATATTATATATGTATATAGTATTTCCCTTTAATTATGATTATATATATATATTGGTTTTGAATTTTACACTTGCCTACATAAATGACGAAACACGATTGAATAATTGAAGAGTTAGGTTTGAGGGCAACTTCCCCTTGATAAGTCTGTCTTCTGCCCCCCCCCAGCTCAACAATTATTCACTTATGCATATTTTTTATTTTTAGGATTTAAAAAAATTATTGCAATTTTGTATTTGTTGATGGATTTTGCTACTTGCACTTGATTTACTTATGTTCTTAGAATTTAAATGATATCGTAGATTAGCTCGCAGCAATATAAATTATTTATTTATAATTTCTTTTAAACTTACTTCTGTAATTAATTTTTTGCTTTAAATTGCTTTTTACGAATAGAAATTTTGTTAAATTCAAATTTCATTCCTTGCAGCAATGGCGCAAGAGAATTTTTAAATTTT
>KK121415.1:455490-470177 GCA_000611955.2 Stegodyphus mimosarum | reverse complement strand
TGCACAGACGCTCTTACCCGGCTTGAAACGTCTTTACTCAGTTTTTATTTGATTTATTTTACCCGACCATTATTACTTGTCAGTCAGCTATTATACCTATAAATAATGTAAAATTAATGTAAATCTAGGAAACATTTTTTACGTTCTAGTAACTAATAACGAACACCACATAAGCCCGGCATCGCAGAGCACCTATATAATAATTTAAATTGTTGAAATTCTAATCGTCTAATTATCTAAATCGTCGAGTGCTCTGAATTACTAGAATTTACTATCATACTGAAGCGCAAGGAAGAGTCTTACTCTGAACGCATTAAAAATTATTAAATTTGCCATTCTTAGTTGTAAATATTAATAACCATCGGTTCATGTGACGCATTCTTGAAAATTATTCACTTCGATAATTTGATTTTTTATTACTAATAATAACCAGTTGTTGTTAAAAATAACCAATTAATCACTTGAACCTTAATATATATATAATAATAGCACTTGAACCTTCATAGGGAAATAAAAAAAATTATAAACTCAAAAATATTTTAAAAAATTAAATAAAACCTGAAAAGTTTCAGATTTTAAATTACGTCCAAAAGGGCGTTTTTTTAACGTTTTGTGTGTTGCTTTTATTTATTAAATAT
The DNA here is from genome assembly GCA_000611955.2 of Stegodyphus mimosarum. Classification (NCBI taxonomy): domain Eukaryota; kingdom Metazoa; phylum Arthropoda; class Arachnida; order Araneae; family Eresidae; genus Stegodyphus; species Stegodyphus mimosarum. The sequence continues at coordinate 469,539 of KK121415.1, read as the reverse complement.
CATGTTCTACGCACTCAAGCCGTAAAATTCAGTTCAACAACAATATAGCAAAATAATTTTTAAATGAGCATATCTTTAGAATTTCCGATACAGTCTCGTACGTTGGAGATAAAAATGTGTTTTCTTCCCCCGGTACAGTGTTGCCATTTCTTGCTTTGAAATCGTTTAGTTTGTTAATCAAAAATTCATTGAAGTGTTAATTCCAAATTAGGTCTTCCACATGCCCATATTCTATGGAACATAACGTTATTCTAATTTTGATGGCTCTAGGTACCGCCGTTTTATCACAATGCGAGAAACATACATACATTCATGCAGATTCTTCATTATTTAATATTCTTCATTAATTAAAAACTTATACACAGTTTACTATAGTTCGGCAATTAATCTCCGGATAAACGAAATTTTGTAAGTAGAAGCATTTGTTCTTTGTCACCTATGTCTGCCTAATTTTTAATTTCTTGTTATTACAAATAAGCCACCATCAATGACCAGCTTGATCCCCTACGTACAATATTTGACTTCCTCTACAAATTCGCAGACAACTGAGCAATTCTAATTTGCTGTAAGCTGTTGCCAGTCTAGATACTGAAAGAAGAACATTTACCTTCTTCCCTACGCCTTCGTGCAAATTAGTTTCTACAAATAGTGCAATAACTTATTTTCTAACATCTCGTGGACTTTTTGTGGTCTACTTATTTTGTTTTGGTCTACGTTACACAGACAGCTGCATTTGTGGCTTACAAGGTACTAAATTAGACCATTATTTGTTTCAGTATCAAATAACCAAAGATCTACGTTTTCAGCCCTATGCAACAAGCAATGTTCATGAATCGATTTCAGCAGATTCTCAGTTGAAATCTCTCCACCAGAAGCTTCAGACTCTAATGAAGTATCGTATTATAAACTGCGACAATTTCAAAGCAGTATAATTGTTATTTTTATTTACAGTTTTTAGCTATTTGTGTTATTAACGTATATTCCAACAGTAGCAGTCACAAATATGGCTTGTAATCCTAATCATTACGGTTTTACGTTTGTAATAGTTTTTAATTATTTTACACTTTACATTTTTATTCGATTATTCAAAATTATGTTTCTTTTCGTTTTCCTCAAACGTTGTTTTACTAGCAATGTCGTCTGCTGTTAGAGAAAGATGTAACGATTTATAGCAACGGCCTTCAAACTTCGTTGATTCCAGGAAACCCTAAAACTATAACTTTTTCTTATTGGAATCCTTAGCATCTTTGGAAAAGTAAATGTTAGAAAAGAACTGAAAATATGTCGTAGATGACTACATTGCATGTGGAAAAAGAAAATAAAGTTATTATTCCAATGTAGTTTTAATCATAAAACATAATTAACTAGTTTCCTGTTATTTTGTTAGGTTTTAGTTTAAACTAACAAAGTTTTATTTTAATTTGCCTTTTTCTATCTGTTCTTATTTCAACTTCCCGTTAGAATAAGCGCGCGTTTCAGCTTTATGCTAATTTGAAGTGGAGCCAAGTTTCTATTTAAACGGTAGGTAGGAACCTCTCAGAGTGAGAGAGCTTTTAGTCTCAGACCACTGCTATTCTGTTCGACGTTCGCCTGACCAGCTAGTATTTAAATTCTAAGCCGTAGCGCTGTTACGCTATTACTTATTGAAGTAAATCTAAGTGCGTTAGTATTAGTTAAATCTTGCTACGCACCCCTTTAGCATAGAGGCCAACCTCGCGTTTATAGCTCTATGAGCAACGACTATTTAATTTCTAATTAGCTTTAGTTTAAATTATCTGATTGTTCAGTTTAGACCCAAGTGCGGTCATTATTTTCTGTATCGCTCCCGAGTTGGGAAGTGGCTGTATATAATTGTGGTTTAATGAAAGAGGATTTTAAATCCTTCTCAAGTACAGTTCTTCTACCACTTAACCACAGTTTTCTACCACAGAACATAGCTGCATTCAGCTCCCTGTTCAGGATCAGGACTTAAAGTTTTCACGAAGATGTTCGCCAAGAATATGCACCGAACACTCAGTCCTGACAATTTTAGGTAACAATAAAAAAATTTAAATGTTTTTATTTCATTATTTTTGATTCAGTATTATTAACTTTCTGCATAATGTTAAAAATCCTTCGAATTTTGATTCTGACTGGCGAAACTCCTACTGGAACAGCAACGACTCCTGGCGTTCCGTAGAACACAGTTTAAAGACGGTTGGACTACAGAGTAAATCTAATTCCTCTTCAAATTAATTCATATATTTTTATTTATTTGTTTACCGTCCTGTAAACTCATAAACGCATTCGGGTTCAGACTCTCAGTTTCTTTATGCTTAAGGAGGCTGGTATTGAAATAAATGGTAACACTTTATTTTGGAGGATTTTGATTTGATTTGATTCACTTGATCATGGTAAAGCACTCGAGGGCTATCTGTCTAAGGAAAGGGATGCCTTCGTGAAGGACTTTTTTAAGATAGCTGGCTCTTATACACGGTAAACTTAGGGAAAACCACGAAAATGTGCATACACTCAGGCCGTTCGTTGAAATTCGAGCCCGGATCGAACTAACAGTGTTCAGCGACCTAAATAAAGGCCTAATGAAGCCCCCTAAATAATGGCCTACAGCTGGGCCGCTGGTAGGCCTTTATTTAGGTTTAAAGTGGCATTTGGGCAGGTAACCATATTTTCGATAAGTATATTTTTTCTTTTTAAACGTTGTTCGTTTAAGAATTAGATATACAGTCTTACACTGTTTACCAATTTGTTATTAAAATAAGTCGTCTGAATACTTTTAGCCTATTGTATATGAATACTTGAAATGATATTAAAATGTTGTTTATTTACAAATCATCTGATAAAAACCGCATTCGAAATCCATTAATAATTGAAAGAGATAACCGATAACATTTTTCTAGATCAAGTTTTTATTTTTTTCGCATAATTTAAATTCAAAATTTAAAAAACCTACAGGAGAAAAGTTATGGTAAAAAGTCATATAACTGCGTTTAAACTTTTCTAAGCGAACTATTAGGAATGTTAAACACAGCATAATTCCAAGCGCTCATTCGGCCGCTGCTGAGATATTTCTAGTACTTTTTGCTTCTTGAAACTACTGGAAGGTATATGAGTTCCGGATGCGGTTACAGTTACATAGAGGATCAATTGTAGTTACTCAGTTACGATACCTATTACAGTTACAGAGGCAGTCCATCCGGTATAGTGGTTACCGTCTCTGACTGCCGTGCGAAGGGCCGGGTTCAAATCCCGGAGAAGGCATGGATGTTTGTTAATGTATAATGTCCGCGCGGCATGGGGACATTCTAACTATGCGGCGAGTCGAAAGTCTTCTCGAGAGGTTGATGGTAGGGGAAGAGGGATAGGAGACCCTGTGATGCGTTCCTCCAGGGGTGCTCTCCGTCAAAATTAGGGGTGAAATTGAACTAAATCACATTGTCACCTGTAATTTGCTCAAGACTGTTGCCAACAGCAGGCGTAAATTTGCGCTCCTTGCCACGAGGAATTTCGTGGGCTCGGGCTGACTGTAGGTCAAACAAGCCAACATTGGCAATAAAAGCAACAGTTATACAGCCACTGGACCAAAACGTCGCCAAGTTCGGCAACTTTTGGTAATTTTTCGTCAAATTTAGAGATAAAAATTAGTTGCCAAAACCGTGGCCAGCTTGGCGATTTCTCGCCAAATTACTCACTGTTTCTCATTTACTTAATGTTAAATAGACATGCCCCTGTGTTCTACTTTTCCGACAAAGCTTTGCTTCTTTAGATTTGCCATGATACATTACACAAAAAAATATTACCATTTTACATATACTTTCACTAAAATTATTTACATATGTGCAAAATTCGCAACATTATTAATAATTTACCCATGAAATGATTTTAGTTGGACTGGTTAAAATTGTTAAATCATGGTAATTCGTGGCAGGAATTATTGTATAAATATAATCAATCCCTAATTATTTTATTTCTATTAAAATAACAGCTAGTGGTTAACTCTGAAATTCTATTAATTCTTTTCTAAACACAGTTAGCTCTCCTTAAAAATTTGTTTGGGTGTGTTTAAAAAGCAAATTCATAAAAACATCGCAAGCTTAATAATCTAAGGTTAACTCTCTAAAAATCACCTCAAGAGATAATTTTATTTTGGTTTGTTTTTATTTGCTGAGAAAACATGCATAGAATCCCAATCCTTTCTCACTCCAACAGCACATTTTATATCCTTGGCCACAATCGCTTGTTATTCCTTTTTCTTTATCGTCAATTTAATACACGTGCTGACTGAAGAAGCACGAAGCGTAGACAATCCAAGGAAACAATCACACTTTTTTTTACGCGCAACAAACAGCAATAAAGTACCGCTAGTTAAGCACAAAGAATACGTATGCACAGTCTAGCGACACGGCGAGAAAAGGTTCTTTCAAAAGTAAGTCTACAGCTGTCGCAAGACGATAGCAGACTCTGATTACTTTTTTCCTCAAAATTCGAAACCAAGTTCTGTTTTTGATTCTCTCCCTTTTGAGCGCATAATATTCTTTTCTTGTAAGAAGAATGTTCTATACTTACACAGTGTTTCCCTTGTTGTATTTTGTGAGCTGTTCAGTGTGTGGTAGCAGATTTTAGCAACACAGTTAGCCAAAAGAGTAAGTTGAATTTTTAATTTCCTTCCGGCTGTGTTTTTCTTGGATTGATCTCTACAATATGCAAAGAATGGATTGTTTTTATTTACCTTTTTCTGGTATTTCAAGTAAAAATATTTTTCAGTTAATATTTACATCGATTTGTGTTAAATCTTTAACGTACTTTCAACAACGTTTCATAATGAATGTAATGTAAAAGTAATACGTTTTGTCCATATTTTCCCTAATGTAAGATAATATTTCTCATTAAGTTAATTTATTGCTTATTCTTAAGTTTTAAGATAAAAAAGTATTCATTTAATCTTATTCCAAAGAATGGTAGTTAGTATTTTAATTTAATTTAACTCTTTCATTTGTTATTATTTCGTTATGAGCTTGATTCCTTCAATTTATCGGCCCCGCCCCCGAGCGGTAAAATTACTGAACACTGGTATTTCCGACCTGGGTTCGATTCTAGGCGAACGGGCTGGCTGCATGGGCACTTTCGTAGTTTTCCCCACATGTAAGATGTATACGAGCTAATTACCTTAGAAAGTCATCCACGAAGACATCGCTTCTCTAAGGCTAGATAATACTAGTGTTCTTTGCCATAAGCAGCTAAAGTAAAAACCAAACCTTCAATTTATCAATTCAAGCATGTCAAATTGCATGATAGCTGCTTTACCTTTGTGAAATATCATCAAAATGCAGTTTCAACCTGCATGTGAAGTAATTTTACATTCGTCTAAAAGCGGATTTGTAAATTATGTTCATGTCATATATGAAAATTATGCATATAATATGAATAAGATAAGTATGATATTCTTACGCGTTCCGGAAATCAAATATTTATTGGTAAATATAACCTAATAATGTGCTGGTAATTTGGACAAAGCTTTTCAAATATTCTTTGGAAGGCAGTTTCGCTTCGATGAATTTTTAATTAAGCCTAATACGCAGAACCTTATAAAGTTTGACTAAGTCCAAGGGATAACATTCTTTCGCAGATCCTTATTTGCAAAAGATTTTTAGTGCCTCCTACAATCTGTAGCTAAGCCTAGGCTTTGTGAGCCTAGAGAATGGCTGGCAGAGCCTGGGTCTGCCAACGCCCATCGACGTACATTCCCCGTTAGAAACAGAGAGAATGTACTACAAAAGTATTCAGTTATTATCGAGTACATGGGAAAATCGAAGTACTGAGAACAAACGCCTTGTTGAAGAATTTCGACAGAATTAGGCTAGCTTAATAATTTAAATATGGATAAAATGCAATAAAATAAAATCTGAAAGCTTTCAGATTTTACTTTACACCAAAAAAGGCGTTTTTTTAACGTTTTGTGTGCTACCTTGATTTATTAAATATTATGCTCTTCGCACTTAAACCATAAAATTCAATTCAACAGCAATATTGCATGAGCATATCTTTAGAATTTTCGAAACACAGTTTTGCGCGCTGGAGATAAAAACTTTTTTTTTTTCGTAAGTGTTGCCATTGCTCGCTTTGAAATCGTTGAGTTTGTTGATCAAAAATCCGTTCAAGTTATTCGTACAAAATATGAAATAGATAATAAAACAAATTCTAAATTCTGTCTTCCAGATGCCCATATTTAATGGAAGATTACATTATACAAAATTTGAAGGCTCTAGGTACCGTTCTTTTTTATCACAATGCGAGAACATACATACATTTACGCAGATTCTTCATTATTTTATTTCTTTAAATATAACACATGGTTCTAATATTTGGTGGCAACAATTTGGAAAGTGAACCGACATTTATAGCGAACCAATGGAAAATGCCAAAACGAAATTAATTCTGGGCTAACGCCCTTTGGGCTAAAAATCTCATGTCCATTAAAAATCTTATGCCCTTATTCTGAGAGTTGATCCTGGGATAAAAAAAATAACCGTGGTTCAATATTCTTAACTATTCTAACGCTTTTGAGATGTTCCAGGTACATCTGTAGCCACATTAGGTTATTTTATAGCAAGAAACATAAAAAATGTGCAATACCCTCGCCGGGACTCGAACCTGGGCCTTTCGAATACGCACCGAGTATGCTACCATCATATCACGAAGGCATGCAGAAAGAAGAAAGAAAGTACCTTATATACTCCCTCTTTTAAAGAACCACCCTTTTTTTAGTTCGGGCGCCACTGTAGAGTTATTAGGATTTTTGAAGCAGAAAACAAGACAAATGAGCAGTGTTTTCGCCAGGACGCGAACCTTGTAGAGACATTAGGTATTTTTATGGAAGCAGGAACGATGAAAAATATGCACTGCCTTCGCCGGGGATCGAACCGCGGACCTCTGAAATACCGGCTCAGTGTGCTGACCATTACACCACGAAGGCACGCTAAGAATGTGGGAGATATACCTTATATACTCCCCTTTTTAAAGGGCGACTAGGGTTTTAGGGGGACCTAGTCGCCAAATCCTGGGTGTGGAGAGTCATCATCCACAACCCTTTTAGTTCGGGCGCCAGTGTAGAGACATTAGGTATTTTTATGGAAGCAGGAACGATGAAAAATATGCACTGCCTTCGCCGGGGATCGAACCGCGGACCTCTGAAATACCGGCTCAGTGTGCTGACCATTACACCACGAAGGCACGCTAAGAATGTGGGAGATATACCTTATAACCTGGACCTCTCAATACGCGCCGAGTGTGCTACCGTTACACCAGCTGATTAACATCAAGTGTTTAACTACTTCCCTTTAATGAACTATAGTCTGTTACTTTAGAAAAAGCACTTCAATGACATTTTCCGGAGTTGCCTTGCAACAATAGCAATGTTAAAAAGCATATACATTGCCTTGTACACAACTGCAGAACATAATCAAGTCACGGCTTAGAGTACAAATGGTCAAGTAAACTCTGGCATGACGTCACATCCTCCGTCGATTCTGCCATCCCGATAGTCGAACTTTGTCACCACATAATATAATAAAGTGTGGTTTCTTATACAGATTTCAGCTGCTCCATACATCCGAACATGTGGGCATTTTACTTCTGTGATCATATTATTTATGCCATATCTAGAAAATATTAAAAAGGCCAATTTAAATAGAAAAAATGGTAAAATAGTGTCAATGTGTATTGACTTTCGTAGATGTTTTTCTTACATAGTGTGATTAAATAAGTACTCCTTGCACTCTTGCACTTATAATTTCATTCCCCCATAAATTATTTTTTCGAATTAATTAAGAGTTATGTATAACAAAATGTTATTCAATGAATTTTGCAGAGCATGCAGAGAAATATTCCTTTCATAAAGTAAGAAAATTGCACAAATTAATAAAACACAACTCGTAATTTTAAAACGCCCTTCAGCTAATTCTGTTTGAATTGTAGTCTTTCTGAATCAACTCCTTCTGAGTAATATTTAGAGAAATTTAAATATTTACAGAAATTTATAAGGCTGCGGTGACTCTTGATGTGCAGTTATAGAATTAAAAGCAAAAATCAGCCTTATAAAATAAAAGACAAGAATTTAACTCAAACCTTCATCGTAAGTTTGATTTAACATTTGAATGAAAAGAAACTAAATATTAATTTTAGCAACTTGACTGGGATTGAATGAAAAAATTCAATTCTAGAACTTTCTAAACATACTATGTACTTAAATTTATTAGTCCAAAGGAGCATTATCTTAAAGGGCCTATTAATCCTGAAACGGCATTTTGCGTCGGTTCACTTTAAACGACGTATCACTTTTTAAATTGTTGCTACCGAATATTATTGCCCTGTATTATATTTAAAGAAATTAAATAATGAAGAATCTGTATGAATGTATGTATGTTTCTCGCATTGTGAAAAAATTCGGTACTTTGAGCCTACAACCTTGAATAATGTAATCCTCCACTCGAACAATGGTACCTGGAAGCCCGAATTTTGAATTTCGAATTTGTTTTTTTATCTGTTTCATATTTTGTAAAACTTTAACGAGTTTTTGATTCACAACCTCAATGATTTCAAAGCGAACAATGGCAACACTGTACGAAAAAAAAATGGATTTTTATCTCCAACGCGTAAGACTTTTTATCGGAAATTCTAGAGGTATGCTGTTTTAAAATATTTTGTGATATTCCCATTGAATTGAATTTTATGTGGTTTAAGTGCAAAAAATATGATATTTATTAAATGAAGGTAACACGGAAACCTTAACACCCCTTTGGGCGTAATTTAAAATCTGAAAGCTTTCAGATTTTTATTGCATTTAATTGCGAGGTATTCAACCGACTTTTATATATACGCAGCGATTCTGAAGACGAGGCTTAGCAGTCTTATTCTAGCACGTTCTTACCTGCAGTGAATTTCATTGATAATAAACAAAAACTATGCAGCTAAGCTTCACGGTTGAATTTTCAAATTTGGATATAGTACTCATAAATAATTAACTCTGCAATATTATAACAATTTTAATTGAGAATATTTCATATCTCTGTCTCAATCAAAATTATTCAGATCTTACAGATATACATTATACAGAAAACGATGATGGAATCGATGCAGATAGATTATAGATATGCTTAAATATACTACCGCTTAGCATCCAGTTAACTAAGGTGAATCTTGTGAATTTCTTAATTTCCCGGGGCATGTAAAAGTTATGACGACATGGCACTACAGGCAAAGAACCTCTATGTAAAGAAGGAAAGGCTCCATAGACGTAATGTAAACCACTTTGTCTGCAACGCCGCTACAAAGAAAAGGGAACATTCGCTAGGGGATTTGGCGACGGAATCTGTTGTTGAGAATTTTCCCTCTCTGATATACGGGTTCTTTGGTACCTAGCCGACATTTTCCCCCTCTGCGACGTGTATAGGAAATTGAGGAACACGGGTTAAGATGAATCGTTCTTTGACTTGTCACGATAATTTAAACTCGGAAATGATGAAATATTAGGTGAAGTTTCACTTTCACTGGCTGTTGAACTTCCATTGTCCATATTGCTACTTGAAACCAAAGAACCTATTCTTTGTTTAAACTCTTGCTAAACGTAACGGTCGAACCTGTCCAAACCAACTTCGAGCTTTGGCGCTTTTTGGCGACAGATATTTCACGCATGCGCAGTTGTTTCCCTTTTCGTTGGAAGGGAGCCACTTCTGCTTCTGCGAAGTTTTCCTTCTTAACAGTACATATTCTTTGCTACAAGGCACTTCATCTAAAGAAGCCAAATCCAGAACTGTATTTATTCCCATTCCTAAGCTATGTAGTCAAAAATAAGAACTTAATGAAATTGCGAAGGTTATCGACGTAATATGACTCCAACTACCGGAAATCAAGAGCTAAGCAGCGCCGATCACCATCCAAAAGGAAGCGCTTCAACAACAGCGAAACAAGCAATTAAATATATAAAGATACAATATTTGAGCGTTCAATTCCACAGGAAAGCAATAAGCACAGCTAATAACATGTAGCAGGACATAGAACACTCACAAGTAGTACAAGGGGCTTAGCTTATGAACTCTGAACAACGAAAATGGCCAGGTGTAATGAATATGCAATCGTTTCGTAAGCATTTAAATGCCCTGTCAGTCCAAGCAGACTAACCTATTCCTTAAGCAACAGTGTAGTGTGTTCCTATTAAGCCAGTGCGTGTATACAGTGCTTAATGTGATAACAGTGTAAATGCCCCCACCTGCCCAAGCCTGAACATAAAACAGAACAACTGAAAACACCGTCAGGGTGGCAGAGCTTGCGATCTCGGTTGCAGCAAACAACAATAGAACCTCGGCGACAAAACGGCACCGTGGCCTCCAGGATTGCGATGTTAATCTGGATACCTAGTGTAAAGGGCCTTTACTTAAGTAACAGGCGGTCTCTGCACTTAAGCTTAATCTAACCTACAGATAACTATGCAGTGCAGCAATTCTTAAGCTGATTCTGAGGTTACAAGTGTTTCTGTGCCAAATCTGCTATGCAAGTGTTTTCATGTATTCTGATAAGTTGGTGATATGGCCGTTCGTTCAAAAAATGGAAGAGACGTTACAGCTTAAGCTAAATTAGGCCAGGAAGAGGCTGCTTACTTGGTGCCAAATGAGTAAAATGGATGTTAAAACTGAAAAGACTTCTTATCTGGCATCTGTCATTTGCGACAAAGCCCTTTCGATCTTGCAATATTATATAATAATAACCTGTACTAAAGTGCCAAGGTTTTAAATATTTGGAGTTGTCTTAGAAAGATTTTACAGAACACCAGGTAAAAAAATTAATTAAAGTCAAACTTAATTAATCGTTTTGTAGAGGCATTAGGTTCTTTTTGATTGAAACTGTACAATGCCCTTGTCGGGTCTCAAACCCTGGACTTCTCGATTATGCTTCCAGTAGGCTTCCATTCATACCGCGAAGGTATGAGGAAAGGAAGGAGAAAATACCTTACAGGTTTAACGTAACTAAGTCACTAGCAAGAATCTGTTGGGGGGGTCTCACTTAGAAATTACGAAATGCTTAGAAAATTTGTGCTAAAATGATGTGAATTCCTTTAAATTCACCTGGGAATGTTCTCAAAATTCAAATGCAAAAACCGTTTTGAGAAAACTGTCAGAATGCTTCAGATGGTTAAGCCATCGTAGGATACATAGCCGTTCAAGAAGACTAAATTCAACCAGATTTTGTTCAGTTTATTGTGAAAGATAAATTGAAATACAAATTAGCCTTTGATCCTTCTGAATTCCGAAGTTACCTTTGAGGGTGGATTTTTGTCAGCTTATTGTGAAATGGGACCGCAGCCCAAAATTTTTGGCTTCCTTAGAGATGGAAGAGACTGAAAATCTTTATTCAAATAACAGATGGCTGCATGAAAACAGATCTCTCTGTCAGTATGATTTGACCCATAGAAGAGAAATGTGGTACTTTTAACATCTAGAACCCTGGTATCTTTAGTATTTAGAGTTTTGCTATTTTTAGTAGCTCTTTTTTTTCTCCCATTATTTACCTCTTGAATCTCGAAGCACGGCATTTGATGGCGAGGTTGAACGTCACTTTAAGATACCTGTCCTTTCAGATACTTTCGCTGTTTTGTAAGTCATAGCCAGTTAAAGTAAACTAGCTAACTACACGCTTAACAGATCAAGAATGTCAGTTACTACTTAAATATTTAGCTGATACCCAAAAGAAAATCATTTTACAATGGATTTTATTCTACTGTGATATATCAGTTAATTAATGAGTTGGAAGATGGTTTCGCAAATTAAAGCACCAAAGCAATTCAATGTAGTTCGTAAAATACATCATTTAATACAACTTTCAAGATCGTAGCCAACAAAATTAAAAGCGCTTTTATTTGTTGTCATCAAAATTGCTTGGTGGGACCCAAGAAGAGTGGACAAAGTGGTACCCAAGCAGTAGTGACAGATCGCCTCTCGGAACCCAGCTACTATAATGTCGAGAGACTAATATGTTAAGATGCTGAGACCATTGCTAAAGTCTGGAGATATTGAGAGCATTGCTAAAGTCTGGAGATATTGAGAGCATTGCTAAAGTCTGGAGATATTGAGAGCATTGCTAAAGTCTGGAGATATTGAGAGCATTGCTAAAGTCTGAAAAATACCGTATCAATATATTAGCAGATTACTATTTCGACATTAGAGTACCTGGGTTCTTAGAGGTGGTGGTCTGTCATTGTTGCTTGGGTACCACTTTGTTAGAATTTCTGACAGCCCAGAACGTTTCCGCTTCAGCTCCGGCTCCACAGTTGGTGACAACCTCCTTCTTTGTCCTGTGAGTTTGACAGAGTTTGCCGTTCAAATATCATTGGAAAGTTCAAGATCACGAGACTAGCTTTGTAGAGTTTTAACGTTTTGTTCTTATCTTCTCAAACTCTGCTGCTCTCTGTGTGCTGTCACATGAGCGACTGAGTAGTTTAGACCGTTAGGTACTAGGCATGGATTCTATCACAGGTGAATGGGCTGGCTGCATAATTGTTTACTTTTCGCTTTTCTCCGTATGTAAAATGAGTACCAGTCAGTTTCCCTTAGAAAGTTCTTCATGAAACTAAACCTTCCCTTCGAGGCAAGGTAGTCCTCATGTGTTTCGAATATCCTAACATCCTAACCAATATTTGATCTGTGTACCTTACCTATATTTTATAAGCCAAGGCCAAGTTTCCAAGAACCTAAAGCTTTTATCTCAATTTACATTTGAAAATGTCTCTCAAGTTAACTTTATGTTGATTGAAGTAACATTTTAAAGTTTTTTTTCAAGAATTTCATATTTATATTTCCGCTAACTAACAAGAAAGGGTCAGTTTTCGATATGTCGTTTGAATTAGGTCTTTGGCTCTTTTTCAAATAATGAGCGTTTTTAGCTTTTCATTTAAAAAGAAAGTACGTTATTTTTTATTACCTTTGACCAGTGATAATGGTAACATCATTATCACTGGTCTTAATTGATAGTCTTAATTCAAACCTAAGATTGACAAGGATTTTGAAACATTGAGAGAATTCAGTGTTTATGAGCTAGAGGAGCTAAATTTGCAGATACCATAATATCTTGAAAAGGAAATTCACAAGGTCGACATTTCAACAAGAGATGAAATTAAATAAAAGCATTTTGGAGATTCAAATTATAAAATAGTATTATTAACTGAAAATTTAATTGGACTTGATTTACCAAAAGCCATTACCTCGCCTGTTTTTAGTGCATTGAAAATGCTTGAAACAGTATGAAAATTACCAGCATGTAATTCAGTTAGGCAACGAAAAACTGTGGCTGAAAGAATGGCGTTGGTAAACTGACAAGATCAGAATTGTCGTCTTAAAGCATAGGATGCATGCAGCTCATGCCTACAAATTAGCAGTTGTGAAAAGGGAATTATTATTTTTCAATTCTCTCTTGTAGTAAAAGTTCTCTTAAATACTATAAGAGTAATTACTATTACCTTTTAAATACACAGCTTTGCATTGCATCATTGATTGTATTCAGAATCAGAAATTTAAAGCAAAATGAAAGTACGCTATCGTGCCGAATTTCTGCCTCTGCACGCTGTATAAATACCGGCATCATTAGCGAAGTAATGCATTTTTATAAGGTCAAAGGTGCCGCCCAGACGGTGTAGTGATTAGGGGAGCCTACTGCTGTACTAAAGGGCCCGTGTTACGGAATCCCAGAGAAGGCATGGATGTTTGTAAATGTATAGTGCCTTTGCGGCACTCTAAATATATGGCGAGTCGAAAGTCCTCTCGAGAGGTTGATGGTAGGGGAAGAGGGGTTCCTCGGTCCGTTCCCCGCCCAAGGTGCTCTCCATCAGAACTGAGGGCGGAACTGACAGAACTTGTTACCTGTATCGTGCGACAGGGACAATCTTGCTCTCCTTGCCACAATGTGTTTTATGAGATTGTTCTGATGTTACTGTCAGATAACATAACAAGCTCAAAGGGAAAACTTTTTCCCTCTTGTATTTCCATAAAATGAAAAAGAGGCCAAATC
>KK121415.1:393318-450460 GCA_000611955.2 Stegodyphus mimosarum | reverse complement strand
AATAAAATAATTTAAAGTAAATCATCGGATAACTTTGGATGAACAGAAACATAGGGGTTTTCCTAGGAAATGGGATTCAACTGAAGTCTGATCTACCTCCTCTTGACAAAGTTGAATCAGATTGTAATGGTATTTTTTTCTGTTTTTTACGTATTTGCATTGTTTTCAAAACTTCTTCTAGTTTAAAAAATACTGAATTTAAAATTCTTCATTTACAATAACTAATAGCTTTTATTAAAAATTTCAAATAGAACTAATTTAAAATTAATTTTCTTTCAAGTCTTTTAACAGGTTAGTTCACAATTATTTTAGTCTTTAATTATATATATACTTTTAGTGCGGCCGATTGCAACAAAACCGTGAAACGCATAACTACATGTTATAGTTGTCTCCTATAGAAAATATTAACATTCTATGGCTAGTCGTTTTGAGATTTCCGTAATAAATACAGACGTATGTACAGATATCACGAAAACCAATCTCTTCTAAATCTATTTTAATTCCGTTTTACAATTCATTTTGGAAAAAAGGGGCCTTTATTATGCCCGTGCGTACAGATATCGTGCAAAAAAATCGTTCAAATTGGATTCGAGAGTTGACAAAATGAATATTTTCGTTGAAATATGGTATCCGAAATTTTTCGCAAGTACAATACTTCCTTTACTTTGTACAAGCGAGTATAAAACGACGAAGCGTTTTTCCTTTCTGTACACTTTTCTACGATATATGGGGTGTATTAGCACAGCGGTAAAAACTTTCGGGAGAGATAGAACGCACCTAGACGATGTGAAATCACATACGAATGCGTGGTCGGAAATGTTTTCCTGGCGCGGTAGTGACGACGCAAATGTCAAGAAAGAAAGGACACGAATGGGGGCAGAAAACATGTTCATTGTTCGGAGTATAACAAAAACAAAGAAAAAACAACGTAAAGAGACAACGATCATCTTCAAAGAAGGCGTTCGAAATTATAACCCGGACCGTGATGCAGGAACCGTGCGTCATGCATCTTCTATACGATCTTCTATTCGTGGTGTATATCCTCCATGCACCAGATAAGTGAGGTCCATTACGGTCCGAGATCGTACTTTCGAACAGTTTCTTTAATGATGATTGTTGTTTGTTTTTTTTCTTATTTGTAGGTTACTAAATATAATAAAATACGTTTTGTCTCACTGTAGCTTCCGCCTATAACATTGCGGACGAAAACGTCGCGGAGAAACCAACGCAAGGCGAAAACGTCGTGGTACAAAACATCGTGGGAAAATAAAGCAAAGAGAAAACATCGCAGTTCTAAAACATCGTGGTACAAAACATCGAAAATAAAGCGGTTCAAAAACTTCGCAGTTTAAAAACATCGCCGTCGAAAATATCGTGGTAAAAAACAAAGTACCTACAAATCATCGCATGACGATAACATCGCAGGCATGCGTTTTTCAGGCTTTAATAATCGTAAAATTTAATGATTGCTTAATAATTGTAAAAACTCGCATAATGGTTTGTGAGCGCAAGATGGAAAGAGGGATAATTGCCACTTTCATATTTTTTATTAACTAATAAATATTTGCCGAAAATGTAAAATGAAAACTTAAGCATAGAAAATTAACGCAACTTATAACACTTAATTTTAAATTGACATAGTTAACTAACAAAGGTCATTAATAAATTATTTTTTTATAATTTTTTACTGGTAAGTTTGCATGAAAAGTGTAATCTAAAAAAGAATAGAAAAATAAATAATAAGTTAACTGCATAAACTTATCTATAAAAAATTGCTAATTATGGTAATATTTTCTTCACTTTTGTTAATCTAATACTCTTATAGTGAAATTATTTCTTGTTTTGTTTAAATTTCTTGTTTTGTAAGAATCCTTCTTTCCACCTTGCTCTCATAAATCATGCAAATATCCATTAACAATTATTAAAGCCTGAAAAATCGAGGTTATCGTCATGGGATGATTTGTAGGTACTTTATTTTTACCAAGAAATTTTCGACGGCGATGTTTTTAAACTGCGAAGTTTTTGAACCGCTTTATTTTCGACGACGATGTTTTATACCACGATATTTAAAAACTCTTTTTATTTTAGAACGATGTTTTCTTTTTATTTTCTCCCACGATGTTTTGTACCACGGCGTTTTCGCCTTGCGTTGTTTTCTCCGCGACATTTCCGACCGCGATGTTTTTGGCTGTAACCCTCACTGTCTGTTTCCTTCCTTTTTTGGGTTTTGTGTCGTCACTACCGCGCCAGGAAAGCGTTTCCGACCATGCATTGGTGTGGGATTTCCCATCACCTATGTGTACTCTAAGTTTGTCACAGCTATACTGATACATCCTATATGTATATATGTTCTAGCTGACGATATACAACAGATTACAAATTTTTATTTTAATGTTACCGAAACAAGTAAAAATATTCTTCATTGTTCAGAGCAATTTTTGTGTTATTGAATCATTCAAAGTGGACTAGTATATTTTTGTGAGAATTTGTAATCATTCTAGGCGTCTGATTCTTTTAATACAAGTATTCGTACATTCGTAACATTGAATTTGATTGCAGGTGTAGAACATGAAAACACTGGAGTTGCTGATCCTATTCATGCTATACAGGAACGCCTTTTCTCGTGAGTCAGGTAATGTTCAATGCTATTTTTCCCACCCGAAATCAATGACTACCATTCTGCATTTTATTTAAAGACAGGAAAAACTCGTTATCCGTTTATGGCTTGTTTACTTTCAACACAGAAAACGTTTCAGAGAAATCATTAGATTTTGTTAATAAGTAAAAGAAAAGATAAATCTGATGTAGACACCACATGACTTCCTTGTATGGCATATTAAATTATAACCATTTTTTGCTGCATTTCATTTAAACTTCTTTCCTCAAATTTCATTTTAGTTATATTTCTCATTCAATTCATTCAGTTCTCACTTCGCGACAAGGCTAAAATACATAAAACTCAAAACATCTTCGTTAAAATTTGTAAAGTACAGAAAAATACAAAACATTAAATACAGTTAGTTAAAAAAACAGTTTTTGCAATAAAAAAATAGAGTTCCTACACAAAAACAAGCAACAAGACAGATTTTTTGGTGCACAAAACTAAAAGTGTACGTTTAGCAATACCCGACAAAAAGACACCGAAGGTGCAGAAACTAACTTAATTCACTATTCTACACTGGTGTGCAAAACTTAAGTTACAGCAGGGTTTTTTTGCCGTAATTTCACGAGAAATCAACTGAGAGACATGAAACGCAGAAATGAAGGAGAGTATTATGTACGTAAAGGATGACGAAAGCATCGGAGCTGAAAAAGGAATACAATGCATACGGTATGGAATCAAACAAAAACAAGCTTTATTGAACACATAGTTATCATGACTCGTGATTGTCTATCCAAGAGGAAGAACAACAAGCAGATGTTCCTTAATATAGGATATGCCCTCCCCTCACGGCAGTGGTTGCTTCGCACCGTCTACGCGTACTCAAAACCAGCTGGTGCAACATTTCTTGCGGTAGGAGGGACCATTCCTCAATCATCATCTATTTGAGTTGTTGGGTGTTCTACGGAGGATGTAAGCGTGCTGCAATGCGTCTCCCCAAAGCATCCCACACATGTTCGATGGCATTTAAATCTGGGGAGTACTCTGGCCAATCCATTCGAGTGATATCTTCACTTTACTGTAGCTCCTCAACAACAAGAATCCGATGTGGCCGTACATTGTCATCCATAAAAATTAAGTCTGGGCCAATGGCACCTCGGAACAGACGCACATGGGGAAGGAGTACCTCCTCACAATAGCGATCCCGTTACAGACCCTCTGCCAAAAACGTGGAGCTCAGTTCGCCCGTTCAGCATAATGCCTCCCCAGACAAGAACTCCAAGACCACCGTTACGGTGTCTTTCCTTGATGTACTGGGATAAAACCGACCTCTCTCCAAATCAAAACGCGTTGGGAATCGCTTCTGGTACTGAACCGACTCTCATCCGTAAAGAGGACACGACTCCTTTGATCAGTTGTCCAGTTTTTGTACTCTCTGCACCACTGTAAACGGTGGCATCGGTGGCCAACTTTCAACGGGTGGCAACGTTCAGGACGGCGGGCGAATAGGTCCCCTTTGTGAAGGCGTCTGGCCACAGTAAACCGCGACATTTGTCGCCCCGTTGCTGTACAGAGTTGCTGAGCAATGGCGCTTGCTGACTGCTGTCGGCCTCTTTTCGCCTGCAGGACGATATATCGGTCATTCCCAGCAGATGTTGTCCTGGGGCGGCCACAACCAACCCTTTTAACAGCTATACTTGTGGTTTGGAACGCTTTCCAAGCGCGCGAAACGACACTTTTGTTGATTCCAAGCTCTGCAGCTACACTCGTGACAGTACGCCCCTCCTCAAGCTTTCCGGTTATTCTTCCACGTGTGAAGTCGTCCAGGTGATTTCTTCTAGCCATATTTCACGAACTGACTCACTGGCACTTGCAGCGAATATGTTGAATTGCGTCTCCGTCCTTCCTTTTATTCTACTGTTGACGACATCACGCGTTTTGTGTACGCTCACGTCGCCTCTGACGTTTCGTTCCTGATATTTGCATACGCGTGACGTTTCTACTGACTTACCTATTCATTGTACTGATCTCCAGACCTTCTTTTCTGCCATTTCATGGCTATCTGCTAAATTTTTACATTTTTGTTTAAGTTTTGCTCACCAGTGTACTAACAGTTTCAAATGGAAACAACTGTCGACTTCGTTAGGCTAAGTAGCACATAATCAACTTTTAAATTGATGACAATTCTACAACTATTACATGCAAATTAACTAAAGGCATAAAAACCTTAACCGGTGTAGTATCTTTCTCGTTTAGCTATCACAAAAAGATAAAATTTTACTTACACAGGTGACTTCTTGCACAGGCGTTAAGAAATGGCACACGGGGAAAGGGTTTAAATGCCCTTTTATTTAATTAAAGGCTTAAACAAAAAATGCACATACTTCGTGCTCACAGTAACACCGACTACTTGCAGTGGGAAATTAAGAATAAATTAACTATAAACTAAATGGTAAAAGAGTAGTGCTGTACTATTTAAAACTAACAGCCGGACTCAGCAACCTACACCGGAGATACACTTTTAAATAAGAGGCCAGAAGGTGTATCTGCAAGTCAGAGTAACAGCAGAAAGGACAATATAGCAAAGTGCACTATACTAGCGAAATCACGCTCTCACTAACTTTCTCTTTTCGTCCGTTTAAATACTCTTCTTAATTTAAATCCTGGCGAGGAAATGTGAGGGAAAATTGAGGAATCCAGAAAAGATTTTAAAAAGAAGTGACTACTCAAACTAACAGAAACCCTACACAGGAACATAAGAACAACATAATTCAATCATATATATATATATATATATATCAGTAAAGACATAAAGTAAGAAATTTTATTCTTTCTCAAAATTAAAAGAATTTTTCATTTAACATTTTAAAGTTTTCCTTTTTGGTAACAAAATTGCCTCTTTTGTGCCAAATTTTAGCCTTTTGAGTGATTACTTTTTCGCCAAGGTTTTTTAATTTCGCCAATGAAGCCAAAATGGCAAACCTGTACGTTACTACTGTAACAAAATATCCTTGTTTCGGTTGTAGTATAATGAAAGTGCTCGAGGTTTTTAATTCCTTACTGTGAATTTTAATTACATATTTTCAACTAAGTTTTATAATTTCACTTACGTTTTAAATACATTGGATTATTTGCTATACGTTTAAAGGTAAAATTTTGATTTATTTTTTTCACCCAAGTATCTTATTATTTCACTGTCGTTCTCGTTAAGTGAAATGGTATTCTCTTTCTTTAAGGTACAAGATTCTAATTAAAATTTACTTTGTTTTTTCTTTGCTTTGGGAAGGGCGAGAATTTTCGGGTGAACTATTATAATTAAAATATATTGAAATGGCTCATCGGCTAGTTCTGGATACAGAAAAGCAAGTATTTTTGTAGAAGAGAGGTTTCAGTCGGTTTCAATGTTCCTTGCCCCTGACGAAGTGGCAGTGACGTTGATTGAATTCCTTTCTTTTAAGTTTTTAATTTCTTTAAATTTCGTAAAATTTTTTAATTGGGGTATGCTTGTTTAAGGCTTTTGGTTTTAACAATTTTAAAAATTCTTTGTTCTATTTATAGGATTGCTTGAAATTTATTAATTATGAATTTCAGCTTTCGTCTTTGTGAAAAAGTAGTGCTAAATTTCTTACTTTATGTCTTTACTGACTTTTTTTTTCAGCTTAATGCGCGAAAATACTAGGCTTCAGCTTAATGCGCGAAAATACTAGGCATATTTATATTTCGTTTTTAAAAAATATGTTTTCTAATTAAATATATATATATGTATATATGTATTTAGTGTGGCGGCCGATTGCAACCAAAAAGGGAGGTGCACAACTACGTGTCATAGCAGTCCCATATACAAAACTTCAACATTCTGATGCTACTCGTTTTTGAGTCATGCGAGATACATAGATATGTACGTACGTACAGATATCACGAAAAAGTTTCCTCTGAATCCATTTTAAATCTTTTTTTCAATCTGTTTTGGGAAAATCCGTTTGGTCCTTTAGTCAGTCCGTACGTATCTCAAAAACATAGTTCAATAGGAATCGGGAGCGGTCGAAATGGATATTTTCTTTGAAATATGATACCTTTAGTAAAACTTTAAGAACATTAACTTCTTAGTTTTCAATTTCTAAGTTCTAAAAGTAGGGAAAAAGGTTTCACTTATCTTCCTTCCTTCTAAAAATCGTGCCCGGGTGAGCTTCCCTAAAGATAATTTCGAAGTTCTAAAAAATCTACATCTCAAGAAAGAAAAAAACTTTTAATTTCGAATATTTCAACGTTAAGATATACAGAAGCACACTAAATCGAAATTACATTCAACATCTTACATCTCGTCTGTTCAATTGTCCTTTTCATTCTCGTTGCCAAAAATTAAAAACAAAAAATTAAAGTCATAACATTTCCTCGCGCCCCATCTAGTGAAAACAGAATCTTCTATTTTTTAATTTGTTTTATAGTTTTTCTTTACAGGCCATTTTCGACAATACCAAAAACTTTTCGCGATTACAATACTTCCTTTACTTCTTACTAGGAAGTAAAAAGCATTTTTATGAGATAATAAAGTGCGAATTTTGCTGGCTTTTATCAACAGCACGTAAGAACTGAACTTAAATTCTGACTCTGAAACCACTTTAACTGCTCTATCACTATTTCAAACGAGTTACGTTTTCAGGAAACTTAAAGCTGAACTGACAATTTTACAAGGAAGTGCAATAACTAAAACATTTATTGGGAACAAGTGATTTTTATTCACACAAACTCAGAGTAATCGTAGATTACAATCTTTTGCTTTCGTGCAAGGTTGTCTTATATGCAAGCTCATCAGTAATAAAAAAAATACAGAGAATTTAACAAGATCAAAGGCATCTGTCAGAAAAGTATACAGGAAATCGTTCGCACTTGATGAAAACGATTTTCTAGTTAAATTTTCTCGTTACCATTTCGAAATAAAGGATTTCAGTGTAATCGTCATTAAATAATCATAATTCATTTTCAGTATAATCGTCTGCTACATGTTTTGTTTTGCCTGGAATTTAGAATAATAGATTTTTTTTGGAAATGGCTCTTAAAACTGATGCATGACTCAAAAGTTACGTAAATGCAATTTCCAAGAAAAAAACAATCGTATTAACAAATTGTAAATTGTATAGTTGTGTAAAAATCGAAGTTACTGCATTTCAAAAAAGGTATTTCTAATATATTAAATTTGAAAGGGAAAAAGCGTCTAGCTGAAAGTAAAAGTGAAAAAGTGGCCACAAAATGGCATCTTAAGATTTTTTGGTACTTAAGCACTAACGCAAACACCTTGGTAGTTTGGCACTTGGCAGTTTCTTTCTGATGAAAAGGTAAACGTTACTTATCGAATACAAGCTGATGATTTTCGCGCCTTTTTTTTGGTAGAAAGATTCTCCAACTGTTGACGTTTATCGTAATTCGGTAAACATTATCAATATATGAAAAGAAAACATTCTTTAGCTATTTAAAATACAAATTTGAATTACTAAACAAGAATTACGTAATACATTAAAAAATAAAACACTTACATTCCTCTTTTAACTCTTTCGGTACCTTTTTTCGGTTGTTCTTCTCCCGAAGTACACAGCGATCTGTTTTCGCTTATAAAAAATAACAGAATTGCGGAGACTCGGCTTCGTGAAATCTGGGCAACTGTAGCTATCGAAGAAAGCATCTCTTCGTTGTTCCATTTAGAACATTTTCAGCAAAATTCTACATTCTTGCAGAAATTTTACCGCAGTTTCTTCCCTCGCTGGCTATTTCCACAAGCTCATACTTTAAAAATAAGTTAAAGACAAAAAATATCACGAACTGATTATTAAAAACTGTTGGAATTGTGAAACTAATAAAAAAATGCATACGAAAATGGCGGCATTGCTTGGCTGAAGGATTGTTACCAGCCTGGTTGCCAAAAAAATGTTTTTCCTCATGGCTACCAGATTTTGGTACATTCTGAAAGTTTGGCGACATCCACTACGGTGGTTGCGATAATACATAAGTACTATCTCCTTAAACGCGGGTAAATATTAAAAAAAAGAAAGTGTCATATCTTGAAAAAATAATCCTCCACTCCAGTGAATCAGAACTAAGAATGTCTTCTATCACTGCAAGTAAAGTCATTCATAAAGATTTGTAGCTGAAAAAGATGTTTAAACCTAATTGTAGAACATTATATGAAAAACAACTAGTTGCTGATAAATTACTGCCCTATTTTAACTCCAATGGCGCCAGGATTGTCGCCAAATTCACGATGCTTTTACCTCTAACAAACATTTTTTGGCTGTCACGTTTCATGATTGTTTTAAAATGAAATCAGATCTCGTTCCAAGGAGTTTCGCCACAATTAACTGCGCAAGGTAAGACTCATAATGATGATGAACTGTCCCTCGTTAATTTATATTCCACCATTTAATGAAACACCTTTTTGTTTCTCCAGTATTTAGTATATGAGCAATTGTTGTTAGATCAACAAGCAAAGTGAAATTTATAGTTAACAATAAAATGTCTGTCCTCTGGTCAGTTTCTCTGTTTTATATGCTCGCCAACAATCTGAATAATTGATCTCTCTTGCACGTGACTGACGATTTTTGCCACGAGTGTAGCTGGTTCTTTGTTCCGAACCTTAACGAAAAAGAATTCATCAGTTTTTCTACAAAACTCGCCAAATATCCAGTATTGTGAAAGAACGCTGCCAGCTTTTTTTTCCTCCATTTTAGCTTGGTTTGTTTAACTATGGCAAAGCCCACGAAGGCTATATGCCTAAGGGAAGAGATGCTTTCGTGTAGGACTTTGTAAGGCAAACTGGATTGTATACACATTACACATGTGGATAACCATGAAAATATCCATGCAGCTAGCCCGTTCATCGAGATTTGAACTCCGGACGGAACTACTAAGCGTTTTTTCTCAGTACGAACAGATTTTCGTTTACATGAACAGTTTGTTCAGGGCCATTTGTTCGCTTGTTTGGTTACTGGATGAGATATAAAGTACACACCTAGTTCTAGTCAGTAGCTGTAGAACCAAAGAACATTTAAACACACTAAAACAAGCGATACAGGAGAAAAAGCTTCCGTCAATTCAGCCCTGAATTTACGAAATCCTAAACCTCTAACAACCAAAATAATCATGTTTGGAGTGCCCTTTATAGTACAGGCTACAACAATAGTCCAAGCTTTTAAGAACATTTAGAAAAACTACGTCGTTGATTCGTCCTATTACACCTCAACCACGCTCTGACGGTAAAAACAATCGGATAATTGAATTAGCTTCAGCTTACGCACATTCTCTAGGAAAGGAAGGCCACTTTTACACTGGGTTTGTTAGGTGTAATTTTCGACGATATATCCATATAGTACGTTGTTACAATTGTCAAGGCGTTTTCGTTAAGATTATTTATTATCCATTTTAGCGCATTCAAGTGCGATATAAAATGCACCTTTCTCGGTAGAAAGATCCTAACTCATCTTCATAAACTTTCTCTGAAACAAACGTTTTTAATTTTTTTTCTTTTTGGTAAAAACAAAGTACTTTGGAATCTTATAATTTAGAACAGCCATCATATTGACAACTGCATTAGTTTACACTCTTAGTAATTTTCTACATGAGTAAAGCAACTGACTTATTTCTTCTTTTCCTAGATTATGAAGGACATCGGCACGAAGACCCTTCCAGCAACTTCAAGAAAAACTTCTCGAACAACTTGATGCGACCTCAAAGATTTACTGCAGGAACATTATTGGGCCTTCTGGTGGCCAGCGTAGTTGTCGTTATTGGTTCCTTCCTAGTGCTTTGGAGACTCTGTTGCGATGTCGAGATGGTGGTCAACAGAGAAGCGTTGATGCCCTTGCAAAGTATTTCACAGTCAGTTACCTCGAAGAGAAAGAGCACATCTCAACAGCAACTGATCAGCCAGAGTTGTTCGAGCAACCAACAGGATGTCGCCTAGTTTTAGTTTTTACACAGTAACAGAAATGTTATATGTAAAATAATGGAAATTCGGTATTAGAACACTTCAAACATCATATCGATTGTCCTCTTAAAGACACCGATGACAGAGGAATTAATGAACCCTTTAATTTTATTTTGCCTATACATCAGGCAAGAAAAATAAAAATTTGTTTTTAAAGCAAGCGAAGTCTTAAATATAAAAAGGGATGATATAAAAATTGCATACCAACTGGAAAAATTAATAATCCGCAATGTTTAATGTTCGTTTTTATTAAAAAGATGCATCAGTAAAATTTATATATATATTTTATTACTAATATTGGAGTAAATTATTAAGTCTCTTACTTTTAACTAGCTCGTTTTGGGGCAAATAAAAATGCTTATTTATAATTTGTGAAATAAAAATAAAGTTAAAATTTATTGCAAACTGCCTACATTATTCTTTGATCAGTTTGTCATGATAATCAAACTAGAGTAGCAATTTGAAAAATAAATTTAAATTTTATGTGCTTATAAGTATGACAAATAACTCTCGGGGCTGCGTTAAAAATTTCTTTTAAAATTTATAAGCAGCTTGTATATAACAATACATTTTATGACGAAGTTCTGCGTTCTTTGTGTTTTTCTTGGCTGTGTGTTTTCTTGTGTTTCTGTGACTTTTTTTTTTAAATTGCACTTCTTGCATTAAAAAAAATTATGTATTTAAAAAAAGTATAGATTTTGGTTTACTTTGGTAAGATAAACTAAATCTAAACTCATAAAGAGTCTTGGAGCGAATTATCTCTTAGTTTGAAAAAGAACAGAAAATTTCTAAGAATATTTTTTGAAAGAAACCTTTCTATTAAATCAGAACTGGAACACAAATGCACGTCTCATGCTTGACAGTTCAGCCAACCACTTGTGACAATGGATTTAAAGTAGCAATCAATTTCCAGATTAAAACTTAAATCCAGTAACCAAGGGCTAAACAAATGAGTTAAACTAAAGTTGGCTCAAAAATTCTCACCAATTTGAATGTCGGCAATTACAATGCAAAGCGGAAGACTACAATCTTATCTGAGCTAGCAACAACTAGTAACTTCGCCACGTGACCCAGAAATATGCTCTATTACAATACTGATACTTATTATGAAGTTGTTTATGTGGCTCCAGAAAGGGACTTAATAAGCTACATAAGAAAATTAAGCCACTAGGGCACATGAGTTCGATGAGCTCGCAGGAGAAACTCCAGGGACGATCTAGAAAGTGGGAGACCATTGTTTTCTTTACTGCATATGTGCCAATCTGATAGAAAACGACGATAGACAAAAGTCACGCTGCCAAAGAAAACAAGTAAGCGTTGCTGTCAAAGATACATGACAAAGTTTGCGTTCTCTAAGCGTGTGAGTAGCAAATGGTCCGACCAATGTATCTTCTGGAATGATTTGGTAACTAAGAACTTCTGAAAAATGTGCAACATCACAGTTAAGACCAGTTTTAAAGGAACGTTCATTACGTTTAGGAATGTGGTTCACTATTAGTAATGTGGTCGTCATGGATCAGTTTATTTCTAATAAGGTAATATGCATTTACACTTCTTGGCTTCAGAATCTTAATCTGTACTAGCTGAAGTCTGTGGCAATCTCTGAGGCTGACGTCCAGGCTGAAGATGTATAGCATAGAACTGGCCTTATAATGCATAGGTATAGCCTTCTCTTTTTGTTGAGAGACAGTCCAAAGTAATTTCCAAGCAATACACTAACTAGAGCCCAAAGTAATTTCCAAGCAATACTCTAACTAGAGCCCATAGTAATTTCGAAGTAATACACTAAGTACTAGCAGAGTAATCTCCAAGGAGTACAGAAAGTTAGTTGGCGATCCCACAGGCTTTTCATATAACGTGCTTAATATGACAAGTCCATGTGAGCCTTTGGTTAATGAAAACCCCTACATAATTTACATTATTTACATGGTTCACAAATTCCCCGAATAAATAGAGGTTGTTCAATACTATATTCCTAACCCTGCGTCTCTTTACAATAGCAGCTTAGACGTTGAGCCATTTATACTGTTTCTCCATTTTCTGCTCCAGTCCTGAATATCTAAAACTAAATCCTGGAGTTTGAAGACTGCATTATTGTGGCTCTGTCTTACAATCCAACAACCTCACCTTGAATACAATTAACCTGATTTGCGTTTTGGTAGGAAAACGGAAAGGAGAAGTGACAGTAAAGATCTAAATCCTAATTGCTGGTTAGGTTAACATAATGTAACGTTACAAAAGTGTTATTGATTTTTAAAATATAATTTTTCTGTATTTTTCCTTTATATTTATTTTTCATGATTTCTTCCTTATTGCATGATATAGCTTTACAGCAATAGATAATTAATTATCGATTTAACAATATAAATAAATTTAAATAAATTTTGAACTGAATGCGATCTTATGCTGATCCACTGCCTTTGCATCCTTACTTCCCCTTGATCATCAGTGACGCATTTTGAAATTTCATCGACCCCTCCCCCACTAGACAATACGGACCATTGGAAACCCCTGAATTAAAGTAACGAAAAGTTTAAAATTTACTTTCATAAATGCCTTTAATATTTACACTTAGGCAAAAGAACACTAATAACAGATAGGTTAGGTTATTTTAACATGAAAAACAGACGAATTTGTTGAGGAAAACTTTCTAAAGGAAACTGGCTATACATAGAAAAACCAAAACACGAAAACCAACCATATATTTAGCTCTGTCGCTTAAAACTGAAATGGGACCAAACTACTAGCATTCAGCGATCTTAACTTCTCAGGCAATGCAAGGGCGCTGGCAACAGAAAAAATGCTTCTCTGCATTTCAAAACAAAATATTTTTTGTAATTAAGAAAGCAAATACAAAACTCCTCATGTTCCACGAAATATTCCACAAAGCCTACAGATGCAAATAAATAACTCATAATACAAGGACATACAATTCAACAATAAAAACGTAATATATAAATCTGGAGAAAGCAAAGAAAAATTATAATATAAAAATTCCATTATAATAAAAATACTAAACTATACCATGAATAATTAAACAATGTTAATACTCTTATGAAAGAAAATAAATCAACTTAATAATTCATACAATAATAATAAAAATGAAATAATACTTAAAATAATACTGATACAAAGGAAATATGATATAACAACAGTACAATACATCAATACATAACGTAATCATCCGTAGACAGTACACAATATAATACGAGTAGAATGACACATAAAAGATAAAAATCCAGTCGTGTAAATAATAATACTAAAAGTTTAAAGACTAAAAAATAAAGTCGAGCAATACTGCAAAAACCTCGGGACTCCTATCAAGATCATAGAAAACAGGAGGCCAGCAAATATAGAGCTATCCTAAGCTCACTTTAAATGCACTTCCGGCAATCGCATTGAACCTACAATGCAATAAAATGTGTTCCACAGCATTGCCGCAAACACAGAGTCCACTACCAACAATATTGAAACGATGTAAGTAAATTCCAAAATTCCCATGACCGGTCAAAATCTGAGTAAGTTCATAATCCGGTTGAAAATGCCTACACTTAAAGTCGTTCAAAAACACTTGGTAAAAATCTTTGTCCGCTGGGCCCTCGAGGAAGCAAAATATTCAGCATTCTAATCAACCACAGTTTCTTCCAAGCTTGCAAATTTCTGCCATGCTTTCAAAAAGACTTGAGAGTAGATAACGTGAAATCAATGTCCCGATAAATCGCTTGTTAGCCAAATGGTCAGCCCTCTCGTTACTGAGAATACCCCTGTGTCCTCAAACGTACGTAAAATTAATATCTGCAGTATGTCCAATCGAACGTCCACCACCACTTTTTCAGACGACAGTGTATCACATAGAATAAAATGAATCTGCACAAGAGGTGTGCGGGAAAAATGTCACCCAGAGAACAGGGAAACGAAAAGGAAACCCCCCGGAAAATAAGGAACGGAAAAATAAGAACTCTAAAATCTCGCCAAATAATGTCGCCAATCGGAGTTGGGGAAATCTGCCAAATTCTAATTTAACCGGCAGGGTTATAGCGGGCTCTCTTGAGGGAGGTTTTAAGGGTAAGCTAACTTCAGCCCAGCAAGTCATTTCGATAGCAGGTTTTAATATTCTTATCGCAAACTGTGACTAAATTTCATCTACAACGGTTTGTTATAATACTGCTTTTAACGCTCAGTTATGCGCACCCCTGAACCACAGCTTAAAGCTGTAACTACATGGGGTACGATGGGAATAATCACTAATGACCATGACCCGCTGGTCAACCCTCTAGTTTTACCATCGGACAGGCCAGCAGCTCGCTTATCTTCTTTCAATCATCGTTAGAAGATTTCCCTATACCGCGGGTATGGTTGTTATGGTAAAACTTTTATCTCCCGTCTTGGCGATACTTCTAAACATCCCTTATTTCTCCCATTGCAAAAGAATGGTGACTTATTTTCCGTTTCCTAATTTTCCGGTGCCTATCTTTCCGTTCCTTATTTTCCGGGTGACATTTTTCCTACAACCGCACAAGAAGATATTTAAATGCCTCATTCTTACGACAAGAATTTTGTACCCATTTAAGGGCAAGATTTAAGTTCAGAAGTTCGGCTTGAAAAACAAAACACACATTTGGTATCCTATAAAGCGTGATTTTCTTCGTCAAAAGTAAAATTAATTCGTCCTTCCCATTTAAAATTAATAACCAACTTTCAAGTTCTGTAAATTTAAAATTGAAATGACTATCGCAGACAGCAAGAGTTATAATTTGCCGGAAAGGTAACATTATAATGTTCTGAAGAACTGATATAAAGATTTCTTATTAAGAGTCTTGCTTAATTAAGATAGACTACCTATATTTATGCCATTTTAAAAGTTCAAATAATATTCAGTAATATTATCAAAAATCGATTTGTTTAGGAGAACCTTATTAGCCCGAAAGGGCAATTTGCCCAAGAGAGCTATTAATTTCGTTTCGGAATTTTGCGTCTTCTACCATAAAACGGCGTTTCACTTTTCAAATTGTTGCCACTAAATATTACCGCCCTGTGTAATATTTAAAGAAACTAAATAATGAAGAATCTGCATGAATGTGTGTATATTTGTTGCATTGTGAAAAAACAACGCTACCTAGAGACATCGAATTTTGAATGCTTGAATATAGTTATCTGGAAGCCAAATTTGGAATTGTTTAAGTTTGTTTTATTATCTATTTAATATTTTGCAAAACTTTAGCGAAATTTTGACTAACAAACTCAACGATTTCAAAGCGAGCAATGGCAACACTGTACGAAAAAAAAAACATTTTTATCTCCATCGCGAGTGATTATGTATCGGAAATTCTAAAGATACACTCACGTTTGTGAAAATTGCAACACCAAGAAGGAATCGTCATAATTGAATGCAATTTAATACACAGTTGAGTGGTAGTGGTACAAATAAATGATTAAATGTTCAAAGCAAACAAACAAGAACAAGAGATCAGAATCAGTATTTTGTGTGGCCACCACGCGCCGCAATAAGTGCTGCTACACGACGTGGCATGGAGTCAAACAAAGTTTGAATGTCTGACTGAGGAAGAGCATTCCATATCGTTTGTACGCGTACCCAAAGTTCGTCTGCAGACGCAACAGGACGAGGATCACGAGCAAGACGCCGACCAATGACATCCCACACATGTTCAATTGGCGACATATCCGGGGAACACGCAGGCCAAGGAAGAAGCTGTACCTGCTGCGCTGCAAAGAAGGATTTAACAATCCGAGCAGTATGAGGGCGGGCATTGTCCTGTTGAAATACAGCGCCTGGCAAGCTTTGAAGGAAGGGAACAGCTTCGGGCTGTAGAACTTCACGGATATACCGGTTGCTGTTCAGATTGCCCACAATTCGTAGCAATTGAGATCGTCTATGATATGCTATGGCGCCCCAGACCATAACTCCGGGTGTTCGTCCACTGTGGCGTTCGATAATGCACTCCGGAAGGTGGCGTTCACCGGCATAGCGTCTGACACGAATGCGGCCATCATGGTACCACAAATTAAAGCGGGATTCGTCAGAAAACACGACATGCTGCCAATCAGCACGCCAGTCTCTATGCTGATTGGCCCATTGTAGCCGCAGGCGGCGATGGTCGTGCGTTAGGGGGATCCTGTATAAAGGAGTCCGTGCGCGCAGTCCACACTGCAGCAGACGTCTACGAATTGATGAAGCACACAATGAAACACCTGTAGCTATTGACCACAGTGCTGCCAATTGTCTAGAGGAAGCTGTACGGTCCGTCCGCGCCATGCGGACCAGGTGTCTATCATCGCGAGCTGACGTCACATTTCGGGGTCCACTCCCGGATTTCCGAGTTGTCCGACACTCGTCCGTCCACTGCTTCCAAACGCGCATCACTGTGCTGCTGTTACGCTGCACACGAGAGGCTACTGCATGATACGACAATCCAGCTTCACGAAGGCCGATGATTCTCCCTCGTTCAAACTCTGTAAGTTGTTCAAATCTCGCTCTCTTTCGTCGACGAGGCATAAGTACAGATTGAGTTAACGTTTACCACTAGCAGATAACCACCGATAACCATACACGCCTCGCTACAGCCGTCTATTTATTCGGATCCATCAGCCGTTCAGAGGGCGCTGCTCAGCATACGCATGCGCTACGGATTTGCAATTCTAATCATTTGCATATCATGCGCTACTTTGCATTTCCTGAAAATTTCAGCTCACTCGCGTAAGTCCTTCATGGTGTTGCAATTTTCACAAACGTGAGTGTATGATCTTTTTAAATATTTTGTGATATTTCTGCTGAATTAAATTTTATGGTGTAAGTGCGAACATGTTGTTGGATATTGAATAAATAAAGGTAACACACAAAAAAACACCCTTTTGGACGTAAAATAAAATCTGAAAGCTTTCAGATTTTTTTATTTAATTTTTATTGGTTTTATGTATATATCTATATATATATTATTTTTAACTTTATTTCTCTAAAAGGCAGACGAAACCCACCTCAAAGACAAAACTCACCTCAACATGGAATATAAAATGGAACAAGAAAGTTCACTAACTCAGTATTAATTTTCCCTGTTTTAAAATGTCCAGTTGGCGTTTTTCTCTTACATTTTTAAGATGAGGGGGATTATCATTCCATTATTAATATCCAACTTTAAAAAAAATTCATGGCTGGTAGCTCATGTAAGTTATATTTAGAAAGTGTTTTATATTTCCTCTTTGTGAAAAGCTTTAGAAACAATTCAGAATCCTTCGTTGTAAAAATTTATTCAACCATGTTTTTCCAAAGAAGCAAACTGTTCCGAAATCACAATGGAACATTATAGCCAAACCGCAGTAAATAATAGAATACAATGGAATGCCTTTAGGATAATGGGTTTGCCTGTACATTCTGAGACACTTTTTTCGTTGAACGAAAAAGAAGTGAAAAACTATCATAAAAAACATCATGTTTCATAGCTTTATGAAGCAGAATTAACAAAGTTTGTTTTTTAATTCGATCCTTAGACGTATAGTATTCTGCTAAATCACGTGAAAAGGAAATGAGACTGCATTAATATTTTTATATCACCTGAAGTTAATAAAAAGCTTATAGAATTTTTGGTCATTCTTTAATACAGTATTTGCAACTTAACCTAATTCTGACATTTTTAAGTGACATTTAGTAGTCAATAGCATATCAACACTTTTCAAAATATCATATAAAATCAGCAAACTAGTTCAGAGTACGGTTTGCACACAGATTTACAGAAGATGCAAATTAAAAAAAAATTTTTTTTGGTCATTCGAATAAAATTTAGTTTAAATTTTCACCAAAAGATGGCGATGGTTGTATCATATACAGCAGGCATCCCCAACATTTTTATAGTACCGTACCTGTACGTTGTAAACAATTTGATGATGTAGCGGTAGATCAAAAATTTTGAAATGGGGAATAAAATGCAATGAAGAACATTTCTAATAAAGACAACTAACTTGGGATATATTTTTATTGCTAAACATATACATAAAATATAATAATCCATTTTAAAAATATTGTTACGAATTTCATATTTATTTGGCTATTTATTTAGAATTGTAATTAAAATTCCTTTTTATTTCCCCGTGAAACGCAGACGATTTTTTGAAGAGAAAGCTACGCCCAAAAAAAAAATAAAATAAAAATAAAAGAGCGCGTGAATTTAATGTTTAATAAATAAATATCTCGTAATTACTGTTGCCATCCAGAAAAATCTAGAAAAATCGAGATTGTTCTACTGACAATTAAAAAGCTTATAAAAGCCGAACTGAAACACCACATCTCAGTAGTTGTTGTTGTTGTTGTTGTTGTAGTTGAAGCTGTTTAAAGCGAACTGCTGTTTGTTTATTTAATGGTGTTATTGATTGTAGCGATTTCGCTGTGAGATAGAATTATTTTATCTGTTTTGAACTGAGTTTTTTGTTTGAGATATTTATTGTGAAATTGTGCGAATATCTGTGAAGAAATGTTTCAGCATTTTGTTTTATTTCTTGTGAAAAGAATAAATTTTTGCTAACTTTTTTACGACTTGTGCATTCAATCCATAACGAACCCGTACGCACGTAACAATGTATAACTGGTCAGAAGGTTAGGCCTTTTTATTATTTACTAAAGAAGTAATATCGGGCTTGGTGTTTGTCTGTTTAAGGCGAAGATTCGATTCAATGCTCAGCAAAGCTCTATATTTGGTTTTTATGGCAGTCATTGCAGAAAATCTTTTTGTATATAAATATGTGGTCGCAAATGGCATTAAAAATTTTACTGCTTGGGAAGAAACTTCTGGTTATTCTTTACGAATAGATAGCCAAAAAGTGAATAGGTTGGAATTCTAAAAGCTTAATTTCAATCCACTGTCACTGATAAGGTCTGTAAAAGACTTTTGCAATCATGTCGTCTGAAACCCCCGTTGTGAATGCTAAAGGATTTCGAATCAAGTTTTGAGCTGTGAGATATTCACGAAAATAATTTTGGAAGCATTCAAAAGTTGATGTTAGAGATGTTTTCTAACGTCGATCATCACATCGTCTTTTGTTGAAAAATTATTTTCTTAAATAAAGTTATAGAACTAAGGAAAACATGTTAACATTTTGTTTATCAATTTCAGGTTGCATGAATTGCAATTTTCTCTTAAACGCACTTATTTTGCCATACAAGTCGAACCCAGAATTGTTAACTCCTTGCAAACTCGAATTTAGTTCATTTAAATCTTGAAATAAATATCTGAAAGGAGTTCTAGTCTACACAACCGTGGCTCATCATTCAAATTATCTCCGTTCAAATATTCTGAATTGGTCAAAAACATATAAATTTCATCCCGTAACTCAAACAGTCGACTGAGGACTTTACCACTTCACCGTACATCGGTCTGATGTAAAACTGTGGCATGGGCACTTCCCATTTCGCCACATGAAATCGAAAATAAACACGAATTAAGTGCTCGAGATTTGTTAACATATATAATCTCTGGGCATGCCCCTTTCCCTCAATCCTGGCCTCCTTCCTGAATGACACTAACTTCACCCCCCACCGAACCAGGCCCAGGTCCCAGAAACTCGGAGGGATCGGTGTCAAAGCACTTGGAAGTAGCTAGGACCCCAGGGCGCCACTGGTTGTCGATTGCTACCTACCTGTCGCCCGTCGCAGAGGGTCATAACCATTATTCAGCAAACCCGGGGCGTCACCCCTCGAGCTACTAGAGCCAGTTGCTCTAAGACATTCCAGACCCACGGACCGGCCAATAAATGAACTTTCTGGGGCCTCCAGAATCACTGGGTTCATAATTTGCATACACCCGTGGGTGAGACTCCCTAGGAACAGATTCTAGCCAGTAGCTTAGCAGAGTTGTCTATGTTGACCCCCGAGGGGGTCGAGATTTAATAAAATTAACCGTCTTAACCGACTAATCTAAAGCCTCTTTTAAATTCACTGGAGTGTTTTTTATGGCCAAAGCTTCACGGCGATTGATGCAGTGCGTAGACTTGCATTTTGGTGCCACTTCTTTAATTTTGGTTACCACGCCTGAGAATGTTCCAGTCATTGCTCATGTTTCATGTCTCTTGCTTCGAAGTGATCTAAAGTCTCTACAGTGGCGCCCGAAATAAAACAAAGAGTGGTGGATGGTGATTCTTCACCACCAGGATTTGGCGATTAGGTCAACTAATTCTCAGTCATCCTTTAAAATGGTGAGTATATAAGGTATTTCTCCAGCCTTTTTAGCATGCCTTTGTGGTGCAATGGTCAGCCCATTTGGCGCGTATTCGAGAGGTCCGAGGTTCGAGTCTCTGCGAGGGCATTGCTCACTTTTTCACTTCTTTCAGTTTCAAAATAACCTAATGTCTCTACAAAGTAAACTAAAATGTTAAAACGTATGGATTATTAGTTATTTTAGTCATTTCTTTTCTTTTTTCGCAATAAAGATTTTTGTCTTAAATTGTAAAATCATTCCCGAACCGGCAGCTGCTTGTCTACGTACCCACGGTTGGGAACCACTCATATACAGGAAAAGTGTGAAAACATTATGATCATATGGGATTATTCGTTTGTATTTTTGAACATTGTCCAATATTATTAATAATGCAGCATTCCATGATAATGACTTGCAAACCTTCTTTTAAAGGATTTAAAATTGCACATTTTCGCGATATTAACTCTAAAGCGCCATTTATTGGTGAAAATTTGAACTAAATTGTATCTTGTGCTGGAAAAAAAATTGCATATTTGATAAGAACTTTATGTTCGAAAGTCAGTCCGATGTTAAATTTGTTAATGTCATAAGATTTTTTTTTTATTATTTCCAAAATTTTGGGACGTTCTGTATGTAGATTAAAGAATACATTAACACGCACACATATTTAGGGAGGTAGAGAGATTTTGAGGGCTAAAATATTTCCCAAATTTCATTGTCTCTAACAGGGTTTCTCAAGCTATGGTACACATACCACTAATGGTACATTATGTTATTTTGTGGTACAATTTTTTATTCAAAATACCTAAATGAATATTCGAAATGAATCTAAAAGGGTACCTCTTTTGTTACATATATTGGCAGATGATGGAATTTATATGTTTTATTCTTATTTATATAATACAAAATTTAAAACGTTTGAAAGCTTCTGATCAATATTAACTGAAAAACCACGCGAATTTTTCCAAATTTCGTTTACTGGTCGCATGAACGAAGATTTTGCATTGTAAAATACATCGATACCTAGAGTTAACAAAATTGAAATTTTAAAAGATTTTTTTTTCTTCGCAGGATAACAAAGGTCGTAAAATAAAATTTTTATTTACATATATTTATAAAATTTACTACAAAATTTCATCAAAATACGTTTTCTTGGTGCCAAAGAATTAGATTTTACATGAAGAAAAAATTTTATTTGCTTTTTGAATTTTAAAAATCAGTCATTTCGCAGAAAAGACATACGAGAAAATTTCTCATTCTGGGCTCTGTTATGTTTATATAAAAGAAAATAAAGCGAACTAAAAAATAAAAAATAATAAGCCGTATCTTAGATTTCAGTTAACAAACTGTGTAAATGAAAGGCAGTATAAATATATAAGTAAGCACACATAATGTATAAATGTAAATAAACATGCTCGTATAAATGTTTATGTGAATAAGTAAATCAAAACAGTCAAGGAACAACAATCTAGTTATACAGTGCGCAGAAAAAAAAAAAAAAAAAAAAATCAATTAATTCGTATGATTACTTCGGCATGCTGAGATTGTTTTTGGCCCCTCAATTAGAAGAAATGCAGCCAATTTTTTTTTTAACCTAATAGGATGGGGCCTCCTGTCATTGGAATAGACATGTACACTGCGCCAAAAAAGGGGGCGGAGCAGTTTTATATCTCCCGTTCTACTGGGCCGATGGACGAAATTCAAATTGCGATTTTCATGTCTCCAAAGCGCAACTTAGGATATATATTAGATTTATATACAGTATCATTCTAACATACGTATGTTGACACAAAATCGGATTTTTTATTAAATAACACGCCAATTGTTTTTCCATATTTCGATTCTACGACGCAAACTATTCCTAAATATTAAACTTTGTAAAATTTGGTGCGAAATTTGTCTTGGCTTATTTTTTTCCGTTTTCGCCAAGAATAATTTACTTGGCGAACTTCTTTATTTATAGCAACCTATTTTCCTTTTCCTCTTCATTGCAGACCTGAAGATAAAAACTATCGTTCATATTTTAAAATAATTTTAACAAAGTGCGTCAACCACATTTGTGTTATTATCGCTTTTAAGAAATATCCCAAATTTCAAAGCGCGCAAATATATAAATTCACGTATACCTTAAAAATTTTAAATAAAAATTTCTAATTTTTTGCAGGTATGCTTAGATTTTGCTATTTTGCTGAATAATTGCTATTTTAAGATGCTGGCAAAAATTTTATGCATTATAATTCAAACTAATTTTCGAAAAATTTGTAAAAATTATTCAAAAGTATTAATTTTAAAAATAAACTATAAAAAAGGGGCGGATTTTATTCGGAATGAACCTAAATTTCGAAATGTGAAAGAAGGAATCGAGTAAGTTTTGACTAAAAAAAAAAAAAAAATATATAAAAAAAAAAAAAAAAAAAAAGAGATATTGATAAATATCTATGAAATTCAATTAACATGGAGGAGCTAAAATTTTGAAAGCTGATTTTCTAAAAACTACTCGTGCGATTTTTACAAAACTTGGTAGTTTGGCATAATTTGAGTCGTCGAATCGAGCTATGGAAAACAATTGTCATGTCATTTCAAAAAAAGTCCGATTTTGTGTCAAAATACCTGTATTAGAACAACGCTATATATAAATCTAATACATGTCCTAAGTCGCGCTTTCGAGGCATGAAAAACGCAATTTGAATTTTGTCATTCGGTCCAGTAGAACGGGAGATGTAGAACTGTCCCCCCCTTTTTTGTTTCTGCGCACTGTACGTATATTTAGTTTAAATGCATTCGACGCTCATACATACTGTTTGTCATCTTTTACCCGGCCTTTACTTTCGCAAAGTCGTAGATATATACTAAATCCTTAAAAAATCAAATTATTTAAATCTTTTTAAAGATTTTACTTAGTTCTTTAAAAAGACACTCTAATAATATGACCGAACCCAGTACCCGAAGTTCCTGTTGTAATGCAAGGGTTAAAAGAATTCCCAACTTAAGTCTTAAACAACAACATGAATTTTAATGAAAAATGTAACTTAAACAGGTACGATTAATAACAATCTGGAACTTGGATATACTCAGTCCAGTATTTTCAGAAATTTTTAAAACAGGAGTCTGCTATTTCAACAGCAAACAAAACAAAACGCCTGCTAAAGCAGGAGGGTCCAAGCAGCCGATGCTGTCCTGAAAACCACCTTCCCTTTTTTTTTATCGCTCCAAAAACTTGACTGACCCTCCGTTTTCCTACTTCTCCGCTGAATTTGGGGCAGGAATTGCTCCTCCGGTAGGCAATAAAAGGCGACCGCATTCCGACCCCGGTGAGAGAGTTTTTATCCCTGGAACTATTGGGGTACAGTTCGACCGTCTCAAACGCAACCCTGGCTGGCATTCTTCCAAAACCAAAATTCGTCCAAAACCGTGGCCTTCTCGAAGGCCGCGCCAAAACGGGCGTTGTCACTTGCTGCGACGTAAAACGTCACGTGAAAGTCTTCGATTCTCCGGAAAGAGATATGCTGGAGGAAAAGGAAGTCCCCATCCTTCCACCCTATTTTGAGAATAATTCGGTGCAAACGGCGCATGCGTGTTTGCGCTCATGGTCGCGGATGAGGCGGTCGAACTATAGCTTGGAAGGTGAAACCAGAATAATTAACCAAGTGATCTTTTGCATCAGGATTTCTCCTCTGGTATTAAGGAGAATGATTGCATTCCGAATCCGGTACCCCTTGGTGAGACCACACAAAGAACGTCTGTGTGACCTCATTACAAACCAATGTTCTCATTTGAGAGTTTTTAAATTTAATGGCATCAGTTTTTTAAAAATTACGAAATTCAACTCTTCATATCTTCTTCCGGTTCCTATATACAATATGCATGATTCTCAAAATTATTTTTTAAAATCATTTCAAAATTCTTTATTTGCTGTTTGATCTTTATATTTTTTTTATAAAAAAATAAAAAAAAAAAAAGCTTTAAAGTATAAATTTCGTTTCGTAGTTCAGATGGAATGCACTTTTAAATTTCTAAATATCTAAACCGCAATTTCGAAATTGCATTATTCACGAAAGACGATTTGATCACCACTGTTATTTTTCAAAATATGTTACTGAATTAAAGGACATTAACGGAACACATAGGAGTCTCCGGATTCCATTTTTAGTCAGAAGAACAACACACACTTAAAAAATGTATTTTTAGCTCGAAAAGGCGTTAGCCCAGAAGGACTGTTAGTCTCGAAACGGTATTTTGCGTTGAATCACTATAAACGTCTGAATTATTTTTCAAATTGTTGCCTCCAAATATCATCGCCCTGTATTGTACATATTTAAAGAAATTAAATAATTATTCTGCATGAATGTATGTATTTTTCTCGCATTGGGAAAAAACAACGGTAGCTAGTTCATCAAATTTTGAATAATTTAGTCCTCCACCCAAACACGGATACCCGGAAGCCCGAATTTGGAATTTACAATTTGTTTAATTTTCTGTGTCATATTTTGTAAACTTTTAATGAATTTTTTATTAAAAACCAACACTTTCAAAGCGAGCAGTGGCAACACTATAGGGAATGAAACATTTTTATCTCAAGCGGACGCTGTCTATCGGAAATTCTAAAGATAGGCTGTTTTTAAATATTTTTAGTCCAATGTGACGTTAGCCCAAACGCCCGTAAATGGGTGGGGAAAAAAAACGGCCAGTTTGGGAGTAATATAAAGTCTGAAGATTAACCTTTTTCTTCTTCTTCTTCTTCTTATTATTATTATTATTATTTGAGATAGACTCTACATCGCTGTTTTGCACTATCATTGGTTTCCGGTGTTATTTTAGTGATGCTTCGTTGGCAAGTTTGAGAAATCCCTAATGTTAATTTTGTGGCGCGCCGCAAGAGGGCGCTCCTCGGCATAGAAAATAATGAAAAAAACAACAGTACCTACAATCATCAAATTTTGAATAATTTAGTCCTTCACCTACGCAAGGGCACCTAAAAGTCCGAATTTGGAATCTGTTTCATTTTCTATTTCATATTTTGTAAAACTTCATATTTTGTAACTGTAATCAAAATTTAGAATTATTGTCAAAAACCAACAGTTTCAAAGCGAGCAGTGGCAGCACTGTCGAGAATGAAACATTTTTATCTCCAGCGCATGAGACTGCTATCGGAAATTCTAAAGACAGGCTGTTTTCAAACATTTTTAGTCCAATATGGCGTTAGCCCAAATGCCCGTAACTGGAGGTCCCTACTTTCTGCTGCTAGTAAAAACTACTTCTGTTTCAAATTCTATTATTATTCTTTCAGAAAGAGATTTTTTTTTTTTTTTTTTTTTTTTTTTTTTTTTTAAAATAGACTTTTTTTTTTTTTTTTTTTTTTTTTTTTTTTTCCGTTAATTTACGGCGTTATATTACTGATGTGTCGTTGGCAAGTTTGAAAAAGCACTAATGTTAGTTCCGTGGCGTGCCGCAAGATGGCGCTCCTAGACATAGAAAACATTTTTGCTGACTGATTCTGCTATCTACTCCAACCACCAAATACATACGATTATGCTATCTTTACTCGTTATCAAAATGCTAACAATGTTCGAAAAAACATTTAATTGTTATAAGAAGAATTGTTATAATGTATTTTCTAATTTTACATTTCATTCACATTCTTGATTACAGAATGCAGGATTCATTTAACAGTATTAATTTAGTTTTAAATCTGTAATTTAATTAATTATTATTTTTATCGTAAAAGCAATAAGAATTCTTTATGTATCTTCTTTTCTTAATCAAGTCCTTTTTATAAGACTCTGGATTCAAATGCATAACTTTATTTTAATGTAATATATAATAAATTGAAACAACGAAAACAAATTAGCCAAAAATAAATTTTCATTTGAATAATTTTTAACGGGGCAAAAGCTGATTTACTGGATTATTTCCCAAAATGCTTTTTGATAATTCGCATCAGCAAACGATTATATTGCTTCGAAAAAAAAAAATTTAGAAGAAAAGCGTCTTAAGAAATCTGCTAAATTGGTCTGTCATTTTTGCTGCTTTTCGAACTTTTCGATTATTTAGTTTCATATATGCAATAAAGAACACTTACAGGAAAATAATTTTCCGGTTATTTAAAAAAAATTAAAAATTAGTTTAAAAAAATAGCGTTTTATAAGTGTGTTAAAATTACCATATATTTTCATTTAGCAGAGCACCGGTAGATGGCAGCACAAGTTGAAAAAAATTTAAATGAAAGCTTAAAGCGTACGCTCAAAGTAAACCATCTGGATAACGTATTTATAAAATTTTATGGAAATCATTTAAAATTAAGAAATACGTTATACTTTTAGAATTTATCAGTGCTTTTAATTGATAATTTTGCTACGTACTTTATGCGGGCAGAATTTTCAAATACACATTTTCAAAGTAAAAAAATACTTTACTTCAAAGCGACCAATGGCAACACTGTACCAAAAAAAAATTAATAAATAAAAAAAAATCTCCAGGGCAGGAGATTGTATATCGGAAATTCTGAAGATATGCTCTTTTTAAATATTTTACGATATTGCTGATGACTTGAATTTTATGGTTTAAGTGCGAAGAACGTGATACTTAATAAATAAAGGCAATACATAAAACATTAAATAAATGCCCCTTTGGACGTAATATAAAATCTGAAAGCCTTCACACTTTTTTTTAGTTTCTTGAGGGGAAGGGGATGTCTGTGAGTTAGGTAATTAGAAATGCAAACATGAGTTATCTGCGTAAGGAAATGGAAGCCTCCGTGGAGGAAATTTGGCTCTATTCACGTTAAGTATGAGAAAATCCACAAAACTACCTGTGCAACCAGTAGCAAACAGCTACGTGAATTGTGACAGTCATGCCTTCGTGGAGGAATATCTTAGAGAAACTGATTCGTATTCGCGTTTCACATGGTGAAACCCACAAAAACTACTCATACAGCCAGCCCATTCGCTTGGGATCGAACGCAGGACTAGCTTCCAGCACTTTTAATCGCTCGCCCGTTGATGGGGTAATTATTTATTCTATAAACTAGACATTATAACTACACGTCAAGTAAAAATACGATTGTAAATTTAAACAAATGGAGGTATTGAAAGTAAAATTACTTATAGCCCTTATGAGAAATTTCAAGAGAAGTACGACATGCATGGTTTGAAATAACAGAAATTAATAGAATAAAAATAAATAAATAAATAAAATTTTACAATTTTTTTAATTTTCTTCCAATTTCCTTTAGTGCATTTAATTAAACATTTATATTCCATAGATTAGTGTAAATGAAAGTTGTCTGTTAGTTGAATTATAAAATGTGTTTACTTGTACCACTAATAGAATTTTCATCTAGAATATTATAAGATTAGTATGAAGGATATCATGGATATCATAGGAATGAAGAAAACACAGTTATATCTCAAGAGATTAATATTTTATTATTATGAATGCAATAAAAATACAAAATTAAATTATTTTTAATTTTTCACAGAAGTCAGAACCTGAATGCTGCCTGATGCAGGTTCAAGCTCTTAAAGGGAGGAAAACTATATCCCCCAACACGTTCAAAGCTGGCTACGACCCTGTTAGATGAGACAGTTTCTGATGCATATTGTATATACACACATAAATATCACGTTAGGATTCTACATTAAAACCAATTTACTACTTATTTTATAGTTTTCAATTCAACCAACAGATGGCAGCACTATAATTTTGAAGTCTGTAATTCTTTAAGTGTATTGTTGTCAGGATGGCCGAGCGGTCTAAGGCGCCAGATTTAAGCTCTGGTTCTCGAAAGAGAGCGTGGGTTCGAACTCCACTCCTGACAGTGGACGGTTCTCATTTTGAAATGTTAGAATGGCTTTTGAATGTTACAAAATATCATTGTCAGTGTAATCTTATGGCTTGCTTGTGCACTGCTTACAAGAGCAAATTTTTTTTTTCTCGTTCGGTTGTCATGCATGTGTGAATTTAGGAATCAAAACGAACTAGTACTCCAGTGCGTTATGAAATGGTAATATCAGACGCAAATTCGAAACGTCCAGTGTATATAATTATATTCTATAATTTATTCTAATAATGTTTGGAAAATGTTTTATAAAGATATTTGATTTCTGTTTAAAAGATATACACCAACTGTCTTTTGCCCATATTTTAATATAGGAGAGAAAGGGAGGAGGAGAAGAAAATTAACTTGCGATCTGGAAACTTCAGATTACGATCAATTACCTTAACTTGTGTTTTATTAATTAAAAAAGTCCAAAAAAAAAAGAGTCATACAAATATTTCGTCTCCTGATTAACAAAAAGTAACATCTACTTTCGCCAAATGATAAAAGAAATCTATATAGTTAAATAAAATGAAAACGCAAGTGAAAAAGAATCTCAATTTTAAAAGCTGCAGAATTTCTTTTATGTATAAATAAAAAATGTCAAAATTAAATATATATTTATGGTTTTAAAGCAAAGGAGGTCTAGAAAATACTAATTTAAAACGCTTCTTAAAATTCTGACAAAAAAAAATTTCCATTCATCGCTTTAAACTGAATTTCTTTTCCTTTCAGATGGTATATGGAAAGTTTTCTTATTATAAATTATTATGAATTATTCGTTTATTAATTTGCAGCTTTAGCGCAAGTCATAGGCTTTTAAATTTACTTTTAATTACTTTTATTTTGAATTTATATTCTAATTAATAGCAGCTTTTAGAGCTACTTTAGTAATAGCCTACTCTCTATGTATTACCTTCAAGAATTCTCGCCAGTTTAAGCTAACTTTCTTGGATAGAAAACTACACTTTACGACAACCCTTTTACTTCCATCACTTAATACTTGCATTTCCAGCCATTTAGATATTTTGCGGGCAAGTTATTTAATTTTATCTTACTAGTTTGATCTTAAAAAATTAAATTTCTAATATACTACTTGTTTTTTAATTTAATTTTAAAGATTTTTATCATTTTTGGACATCTTAGGATTTCGAATTATTTTTTAATGTTCTAAAATGTATACTTTTGTTTTTAATAAACA
The DNA here is from genome assembly GCA_000611955.2 of Stegodyphus mimosarum. Lineage (NCBI taxonomy): Eukaryota > Metazoa > Arthropoda > Arachnida > Araneae > Eresidae > Stegodyphus > Stegodyphus mimosarum. The sequence continues at coordinate 420,667 of KK121415.1, read as the reverse complement.
CTTTCACATTTATTAGTTATTATTAATCGATCGGAAGTTAGTTTATTCCCCTTGCAAAGTCAACTATAATACGATTACAGTCAATAACGATTATTGCTTATTTTGCTGGTTGCATATTCACTTTTAATTATACCTTTTTAATGTTTCCATTTTAAATATTTTCAAGATTCCAACTTAAATATGCTAATGAGATACTTCATTTCAATGGAATTCCAACTACTTTTGTCAAAGGAGATGATATACTAAATAATCTATTAGAAAATAAATCATATATATATATAAAAAGAGGTTGGACAAAAATATGGAAGCACCGAAATAAAAACATACTGCTCTGACCTTTACGATCTAGGAGAACCATTGGCATTCAAAACAGCTTGCAGTCTTCACGTAATAGATAAATAGAGGTCTTGTATGCTTTGCAAGGGAATCTTGTACCTTTCTTCCTGTAAAGCATGTCTACTTTCCTCCTGTGAAGCGTTGGTATAGCCTAATGTCTCTACAAAGAGACATTAGGCATTCTTTGAAAGAAGGTAAGTTTATAGAGACATTAGGCATTCTTTGAAAGAAGTACTTAATGTCTACTTTTTTCCTCTAAAGTGTTGGTAAGTTTGTAGAGACATAGCAGATGAGCAGTGCCCTTGGCGGGTCTCGAAGCACGTACCTCTCGAATACACGCCGAGTGTGCTGACCACTACACCACGAAGGCATGCTAAGAATGCGGGAGAAGTGCCTTATAAGTTCGATTAACAATGATGACAGTAGATAGTGGTCACGAAGCGTTATCTCCAAAATAGGCCACAAAAGCTCAATGATATTGGTATCTGATGATTGTGGTGATGATGGTAGATGTAAAAGTTCACTCTCATGCCAAAGAAACCAGTCCTAGACTATGTGAACTGAGTTAATAGGAGCGCTATCATCTATTATATCTATTACTAAAAAATTCCACTCTTTTTCCTTTACAACTGATTCTCGAATGCCCAATTTCGCTCGCGGTGGTTTTACCTGTTCCATAACAATGCTTTCTAAAGCGCTGTAAATGCATTTCCCCCCTACACTGCTGTGTATTACGAATTGTCTTTGAGTAATCTACCAAACCCCTGAAGAAGTTTACACACGCTTAAGCGAATCTCCGTACACACACACACACACACACACACACACACACACACACACATATATATATATATATATATATATATATATATATATATATATTGGATAGGCTAGAAAGCATTGAGCCCTTTGCTTACAAGTTAGTGATCTAAATCTCGGATACAGAAGTCGCAGTGGATGAGGCCGAGTATGACAGTTGGCATTTGAAGCTAGTAAATGTGCAAAACCACACTGGAATTCTTTTACTCGGACGTAAGACACTGAGCCGTGAAGAGAAATCAACTTTCCTCAAAATTGAGCTACATTTTAAGATTTTATTTTGAAAAAGGTACAAATGCTGCGCAAGCCCATGAAGAAATTTGTGTTTTTTTTAAATGAGCAAGGTTGTAGACTCATTAGTTTATTTGGAAGCAGGAGAGGGGAAAATGAGTAATGCCTTCGCCGGGACTCGAACCACGGACCTCTCGAATATGCGCCGAGTGCGCTGACCAATACACCACGAAGGCATGTTAGGAAGGCGGGAGAAATACCTTATATACGCCATCTTTTCAAGGACGACGGGGGATTAGAGGACCCAACTGCCAAATCCTGGTGGTGGAGAATCATTATCCACCAACTTTTTTAGCTCGGGTAAATCTGTAGAGACATTAGGTTCTTTTGAAGCAGAAGTGATGAAAAATAAGTAATGGCCTCGCCGGGACTCGAACCACTGACCTCTCAACTATGCGCCGAGTGCGCTGACCACTACGCCACCAAGGCATGCTAGGAAGGCAGGAGAAATACCTTATAAGTTACGTTATTAAAAGCAACGGCCAAAAGGAGGTTCAATGGCATTTGTCCTGGAAATTTCAATGTTCAAGATGCTCCTCGCAGATACTCCTCTGACGCTGAAGATAATCGCTCCAAAATGCTCTTTACTGCCTAACGGAAGCTAATCCACAAGCTGCTCCCACTAGCCAGAGACCCTGGGCCACCTAACCGGTATAGTGGTTACCGTCGCTGACTGCCGTGCCGAAGGGCCCGGTGTCCAATCCCGGAGAAGGCATGGATGTTTGTAAATGTGTAGTGTCGGTGCAGCATGGAATTTTATTAGCATGGAATTATGGTGGAATTTTAAATAGGCGGCGAGCTGAAAGTCCTCTCGTGTGGTTTGCTGGAAGGAGAGAGGGGTGGGAAAGCCTCGGATTCGTCCCTCCGGTCCATCAAATTTGGGGGCGGAATGAGCTAAATCGGATTGTCAACTGTAAGTGCTCAAAGCATTTGCCAACGACAGGCATATCTTGCTCTCCTTGCCACAAGGAGTTTCGTGGGCTTGGGCTGATGTTACTGTCAGGCTAAGTGAGCATAACTAACAACAACAGAGCCCCTGGAGATTCTCACCTATACTGTCGAGAGCAACTAAGCTGGGAATCCAAAAGAAATGGTCGGAACTCCTCAACAGAAAGTGTATCGTATACACCGCTGGAAACGCCAGACCACGTACATCTTTAACAATGTACATCTTTTGCGTGATATTCAATGAGAAATAAAGAAGAGACTATTTAAAGGAAGGTTTTTAAAGTGTAGAATCAGAGCGTGTTCTGTCTGCTTGAAGAACACGTCGCTGAATTGATTCTCTTACGAATAGTATTCTGCATTGTTGAGTTAGTTACGCCATTAAGATTGTTACGCCAACCTTAGGTCAGAGGTAGCTTGCGGTTGTTCCAGTTGTGAAGCCGTCAGGTTTACTTCTTAGTTAATCCATTATATTCAATTTAAGCCATAATTGTTGGCTTCTGTAAGCATGAGACGGTGCCGTCTGTTAAACCTTTATTTGAGTTAACAAAAGGGTCCTTTACACCCTTTTCCTGTCTCTGTGGTACTTTTTAACATAACGAAAATTAATATTTAGTCTTTAAGTGTTTTGATCTAGTTTACGCTATCTAAGAAGACCAAACTCTACAAGTTCTATAGTGACGGGATTATGCTATTGGTGAAACATAGCAAAAGGTACATACGTGGTTTCATAATGCTCTTCCAATAACAATATATTTATTATCAATTTTAACCTCCGTAAACTCAATACATTTTAGACAACCCAATATATGTGTGTATGTGCATATACAGTCAAAGTAGCTTATGCCGCCCAAACGGTATAGTGGTTAGCGTCGCTGATTGCTGTGCCGAAGGGCTCCGGTTCGAATCCTAGAGAAGGCATGGATATTTGTAAATGTATAGTGTTCGGTGCGACATGGCGGCACTCTAAATATGCGGCAAGCCGAAAGTCCTCTCCCGTTGTTTGGTGGAATGGGAGAGGGGTAGGAGACCCTCGGACCTTTTTCCTCGAGGTGTTCTCCTTCAAAATTGGGGGCGGAACTGAGCCAAATCGCACTGTCACCTGTTAGGTGTTCAAGGCTGTTGCCAACGACTGGCGTAATCTTGTACTCCTTGACAAGAGAAATCTCGTGGGCTTGGGCTGACTTTGTCAGACAAGTGGACATGAGTAACAAGTAGCTTATAGCGAGCGTTAAGGGACCGCGATATTTACTCGTTATAACCGAGTGCTCGTAACAAACGGGTTCGTGAAAAAATATTAAAATTTATATATACTTACTAAATTATAATTATTGATTTATTTCTTATTTTTGTACAGTACAAAAGAAGTCGGTTAATTTGCTTTGAACTGTCCTTATTGTCTTTTTCTTTGTTATTGCTTTTCATGGCCCGAAAAGCATCGCCATTTGCATCCTTGGCTTCGAAAAAAGTTTTAAGCTTTTCTGCGTACTCAAAAGCCACTAAGTATGTTGGGAGCGACTCGGCTTGAAATTCTTCACATTTGTTGTTATCATCGTCGCTTTCATTATTTTATTCGTCTGTTTTAGCTTGAATTTCAGCTGCAATATCCTTGGGAGTAAGTTTTCTGTGAAGCGATAAAATTGGCGTCAGCCAGACGCATAATTTCAATTTCTTCTCTACTCTTTTCCAAGACGTCTACTTCTTCTTCTTCCTAAGTGATTTGTCCTTCTGGAGAAATGCCCAATCCAGCCTTGTGGAAGAAGTTGGTAATGCATGCTGATTTAACGTTTTCCCATGCATCTTTCATTCAATATATCTCTTCGAGTATGTTTATATTAGTATTTTAGGTTGTTTCTATTTTTTCACTTTTACTGAGAAGCATCAAAATCATCAAGTGCTTAGGAAAGTTTGATTTAAAACTTTTGATGTTCTCTTGGTCCGTAGGCTGGATAACACTTGTAGAATTGGGTGATAAAAATTCAGGCCTTATCACTCCCCAAAATAAAAATGGCCGCCATCACTTATGCATAGGATTTATGACTCATTACTCGGTTGACTTGATTCACTAAATTTCGGTTGACTTGAATCATTAAATTGACTCACTAAATTTCGGTTGACTTGATTCATTAAATTGACTCTCTAAATTTCGGTTGACTTGATTCACTAAACTGACTCACTAAATTTCGGTTGACTTCATTCACTAAATTGACTCACTAAATTTCGGTTGACTTGATTCACTAAATTGACTCACTAAATTTCGGTTGACTTGATTCACTAAACTGACTCACTAAATTTCCGTTGACTTGATTCACTAAACTGACTAAATTTCGGTTGACTTGAGTCACTAAACTGACTCACTAAATTTTGGTTGATTTGATTCACTAAACTGACTCACTAAATTTCGGTTGACTTGATTCACTAAACTGACTCACTAAATTTCGGTTGACTTCATTTACTAAATTGACTTACTGAATGTCGGTTGACTTCGGAATGTTAAAGAAATTTTCCCAAGAAAGGATTAGCTCAGCTGGCGAGGTGGAACTCAATAGAAAGGTTATGAATCACAAAACGATTGCTCGCTGTAACTGGAACTTGTTCGTTAAAAGCGAGCTATACTCCCATAGACTTAACATTGTACCAATCAAGTATTTTCAATTTCCTTGTTAAATCAAGCTTATTGTAAGCGAGATGTGCTGTATATTAATATAACGGTTACACATAAACAATATCTCAATGAGCTACAATACTTTTGCTGTGTCAAAAATCGTAGCATAGGAAAATAATGCAACAGTTCTTTTTTAGCCCAAAGGGCGTTAGCGCAGATGGGATATTAATTTCGCTTCAGCATTTCGCATCAAAAACTTTAAAAGTCTAAATCACTTTTGAAATTGTTGCTACCAATATTATCGCCCTGTATTACATTTAAAGAAATTAAATAATGAAGAATCTGCATGAATGTATGTGTTTCTCGCATTCTGATAAAACCAGAGCTGTGGAGTCAGTAAGGAAAACAACCGACTCCAACTCCTGGAATTTTAAACCAGCCTGCCTCCGACTAACTCATATTGTATGTAAACGTATACACATGTGTTGCAGCTTATCTTTTTTTTAATGTAAAAGCAGTAATAGATGCTATAGGAAAAAGTGCTGGCATAGCAAATTATTTACATTAATTAGCATTTGTTATGAAACAGTAAAACTGGTGTTAGTTATTTCTAGGAAACACTTATAGCTTCGGCCAGATCTTTGTTAGTGGACCGTAGATCCGATTTGATAAACTTCAGAGCTGAGAAGAGGCTTTCCACACTAACTTGAGTAGGAAGAAGAGCTGTTACTGCTAAGGCTACTTCTTTTAACTTTTCAGGATAGATTTTTATAAGTTCTAAAAGAAGTTTCTTGCAAGAGTAATCATATTTCTCTATGTCTTCAAAGGCTGTGTAGAGATCTTGTTCGTATTTTTTCATTTTTATTATTTAAAGGTTCTTGGTTCTTTATTTTCATTCGCTTTGCCTTACCCTTTTCAATGTCATCCAAATATTTCTTAAAATCAAATTCATCGCTGGAAAGAAAGATAGAGATTCAGTTGCAATGTCTGCAGTCTGACTGTCCCGATTTGAATACTCCATTTGTTCTCAGAATAAGTTCATTCTTAGTAGATGCTCATAGATGGCTTTCTTTGACTTTTTAATTTGTTCGTCATCCAAAAAAATTCGGTGTTTTGGATCTACATATTGTTGCGAAAAATTCGGCGATTGCGCCTGTATGTAAGCTTTCCGGCATAGCACTAGGGTTGCCATAAAATAGTGTATGGGAGTGTTGCCAGATTGGCGACTTTATCGCCCATTTGGCGACCAAATCGGCGATATCCCATGGTCCAATCGGGAAGCTTCTAGAATAACTTCCTGTCGAGATATTTCTCGAAACGTGTGGAACCTAAGGAAAAGCTATATATACCCCTGCGTTTCTGAGAGCCGGCATGGTGAGAATAGCTGCTTACTGTGAGTGCTAAGCTACGCGAGAGTTTTGTGAACGGAAAGCGATCGAGATAGTGCTTTGCCGTGAAGCTACCTTTACAGTATAGCTTGACAGTGTATTGGTGATTGTTCCACGGCGTTTATTATAAGTTTAGTGTTGCCGTGAAGCTGCCTTTACAGTTACAGCCTGAAGCTGTGTTGCTGATTGTTTCAGCGTATTTATTGTAGATTTCCGATGCTTTTAAAGGTAATTTTGGAACTGTGCTGTAAATAGTGATTCTTGTAAATAAATTGTGCTTTTTATTGTTCTGCATCGTGGTTTCATCGGATACTCTCAAATCCACGAACCCGTAGAACGCAACAATATATTGAACTCAGCAAGATCTAATTGACTAGAAACTCGTTTTTATTTTCTCATTAAGGAAATGATTCCTTCTGCCCTTTATTTCAGAAAGAACAAACATCACATTCTTCCATTCTCGCCTCCTGTTAATGCTTCAGATTGTAGCATTTTTTGTGACTATATACGATGTAGAGATAGTTTCCAACTCTGCAAGACCATTCCACAGTCTTTCTGTTAGTGAAACATTAGGGCCTAAAAACATCGCCTAAAAACGTTCTTCAGTCTAACAACCTCTATCATCAAATATATACTTCCCCATCGCGTTGCTTGATCAATAATTGCTCCTTTTCCTGCTCACTTCCTAAGAATGGCATCAATTTTGGAATTCTTGCTGCTGTTGCTGTTTACTTAAATTTACCAATGAGATTTTTAACTTAATGAAGTAACTAATATATAATGTAATAACCAATATTAAATTAATAATAATAACTAATATTAAATGAATAATAATAACTAATATTAAATGAAGTAACTAATATTAAATGAATCAGTTTAATCATTAATGGCAAATATCACATCCATCCTCATATTTATTTATTAATGTGTCGATAAAATAGAAAATAAATATTTATTAATGCATATAATCCATAAATAAAAATAATAACTTAGTTTTTCATTATTTTTTTTCAAGTCACTTTAATTTCATTTCAAATTCAAACTGTCCAACAAAAACTGGAGTCGGAGTCGACGTATTTTTAGCGACGCCAGCTCCGACTCCTTTTACCCAAAAATTTTTGTAACTCCGATTCCGACTCCCTCACTCCGACTCCACAGCCCTGAGTAAAACAACGTTACTTAGAGCCATCGAAGTTCGAATAACGTACGTTTCCGCCCGAATATGGGCATATGTAAGCCAAAAATTGGATTTTGTTTAATTATCTATTTCTTATTTTTTAAAACTTTAACGAATTTTTGATTAAAAAACTCAACGATTTCAAAGCGAGCAATGGCAACACTGTATGAAAAAAAAATTATCTCCAGCGCGCGAGACTGTGTATCGGAAATTCTAAAGAGATGCTCATTTTAAAATGATTTCGCGATATTGCTGTTGACTTGAATTTTATGGTTTAAGTGTGAAGAACATGATATTTAATAAATAAAGGTAACACAGAAAACGATAAAAAAAGCCCCTTTGGGCGTAATGTAAAATCTGAAAGCTTTCAGATTTTTTTTGGTAACTTTTTTTTAGTCCAAAGGGACTTTGTCTCTGAAGAACTATTCTTAAAAATTATTTTCATTTGTAGAGTAAAGTGGAGAATCATTATTTTGCATTCACGTTTTGGAAAAATCTCTTAAAAAGGCTTGTTCGAATACTAAAACGAAGTAACCTGTAACACGAAATAAAAACATGCAAGGATTGATTCTACTTTACACTGTTCATCGACTTTGATTTATACACTATATTTATTTTTATACTGGTAATACACTTAAATACTTCTCACTAAAACCTTCCCCCACCCCATAACATCTACTAGATTCGAAAGCCTCCTTTGGGAATAAAGCTGGTAGAATGCAATGGGCTAGGAAATGCATGTGTTTGCCGCAAGTCACAAATTCATCATTAAATGTACTTTAACCTAAGCAACAACTGACCCACCCGAATGGGGCCGACCCCTGACGCAGAGGATTGATGAAAGTCTGAAGAATCACATGCAATCTTGTTCACGAAGATATGATGGGAGATAATGGAACGAAGGGGAAAGAAGTTATGTAATACATTTTATTATGGATTATTTTGTTATTTAAATGGACTGTATTAGGCAGCAAATATAATGGAAGACAAAGCAAGTGCTGATAAAACTAGACACCTTTTTCTTGCGCACATCCTTTCGAAGCTTTTACTCTCTGATTGCATTTCTTTTAAAAAGCATTAATAATAATTTAAAAATTCTCTCGAGGATATTATTCATATTATTTATTTATTTTTGAAGAATTCAATCTCGAAAATTTATTTATTCTCACAATGGTTTTAATACCAAATGAATGGCAGCTTAAATCTTCGTTTTACAAATATATTGGAAATATATTGGTCATAAAGACGTTTGGAATTAAAAAAAATGCAAATGGGTTCAAAAGTCTAATATTTATACCTATTTAATTTTTCGTGAAACTTACAACATACGAATGTTAAAATCTGACTAGTAAATAATTAGACATAATTTAGGCATTTTAAAAGGCAGTTATAACAATAAAAGTTATAAAACTGCAATCTTCTTTCTGTTTTACGTTTTCATGAAATAAATTAAACACATAAATCACCAATAACAATTTAATACAGTCCGCCCCAGACGGGAATGTGCTTAGAGCCGGGTACGAATCCCGTGGAAGGCGTAGATGTAAATTGTCTGTCTATTCAAAAGGAGATAACGGTGGCCCCCCATTAGGTGTTTCCATAATAAAATGGCCACTGCTAGTAGTGGCCAAAGCCTAAAATAGCTAGTGCCCAGCATTAAAAATAAATAAATAAAAATAATTGTTATGAAAATAAAAGTAAAACTATTTTTTAAATAAAAAAAAATCTGGAAGCTTTCAGATTTTATATTACATTCAAAGGGGCGTTTTCTTTAACGTTTTGTGTGTTACCTTTATTTATTAAATACGGTGTTCTTCTGACTAAAAGTTGACTTTTGGTCTCACTCGGCAAAAAGACACTGAAGGGGCAGAAATGACTTAATTTGTTGTGGACGTTATCCTGAGTCAATATATGGGATAATTTAATAACTTAAATGACAATTTCAGAATGAATTAAGCATAATTTAATTCTGAATAATAAAAGAAGACGTTATGTTTGTTGATGTGAAGCTTAGTTTTCTAGATTGGCAACAAATCCACTAATCTGCTAAGTTTCAAATGTAAACAAATATGGCTGCTGTGGTAAACAAAAATTAGGTTTAGCAGCACTTAAGCAACTTTTAAAATGCTGAGAATTCTACAATTATTGCATGCAGGTTAACGAAAGGCACAAAACCCTTAACCGAAGATACGAACAACATAATTCAGTCATTTTTAAAGCAAAAAATGCGCAATTTACCAACATGTAAGAATAAAAAAAGCTGAGCTCACCGAGCCGAGTGTATATATATATACTATTGGTCTATTGGTGTGACCGACTGCAACCAGAAAGGGAGATGCACAACTACATATTATAGCAGTCCAACATACAAAATTTCAACGTTCTGAGGCTACTCATTTTTGAGTTATGCGAGATACATACATACATAGGTACGCAGATACAGACGCCACGAAAAAAATCTCTTCTGAATCCATTTTAAGTCAGTTTTGTAATTCGTTTGGATAAATAGAGTCCTTTATTCTGTCCTTACGTACAGATGTCACGCAAAAACATCGTTAATTTGCATTCCATAGCGGTCAAAACGGATATTTTCGTTGAAATATGGTATCCGGAATTTTTCGTGATACTCTCTTTACTCTACACTCTCTTTACTTCGTACAAAGAAGTAAAAATGGTAACTACTACACTCTCTTTACTTCGTACAAAGAAGTAAAAATGGTAAATCTAAGGAAATGCTAAAATAGCTAAGTGATGCATCATCCAAAAGCTATATACTGCATTAATTAGCGAAGATATTAATTTAAAACTCTGAAAGCACTAATTTTCGATCTCATTTTTCCAAGTGGCAACAGTCTGGCACGCTGGAGATAAAAATTTGCTTTATTTCGAAAAGTGTTGCCACCGCTCGCTTTCAAACAGTAGTTTGTTAATAAAAATTTCGAAGTTTAACAAAATATGAAATAAAAATAGCATTGCCAAACATTAAATATATTATTCCCGATTCTAAAAATTCGCGGATACCATTTCGACTGTTCGTAAGACTTTAATCAGCCGAGATATTAATTAAAAACTCTGAAAGCAGTTATTTTTCGACCTCATTTTTTCGAGTGGCAACAGTCTTGCGAGTTGGAGATAAAAATGCTTTTTTTTAGAGAAGTGTTTGCTACTGCTCGCTTTCAAATCGCAGAGTCTGTTGATGAAAAATTTGTAAGTTCTACAAAATATAAAATAAAAATAACATTACGAAACATTAAACAGATTATTATTATATAAGGTCATATTCTGATCTGAAGAAGGCACGCGGTTACATGTGATGTTACTGTATATCGAAAATTGTTCTTTAATATCAGCATTTTATTTAAAATGCTAATATTAAAGCTGATAAATGCTGATAAAGAGATGATAAGCTGATAAAATGCTGATGATATTTCTGAGAGTCCTGACAGAGCTGAATTTTTTAATTTCTCAAATTAATATCTTTTTACTCTTTCCTTAATTATTAACTAGGCCTCTAATTAGGATTCATTTTGTTCAAGAAGAGAGGTTTTCTCTTATGTATTTTTCAATCAAGCAACTGACAGTTAGTTTTTAATTCATTCGCTTTTTACAAATACACAAAAAAAGTCAACAGTGCGCATGATTTGTGATCATCGATGAAACAGATATAGAATAAATGGTGTCATTTCCAAAAAGTTGTTGCTCAACAGGGTGTGCCTCACTCCTCGAGGGACTCATCATTCAACACTCTCAGGCGAAGAGATAAGTGATGACCCCTCTGTTCCCCCTTTCCCCAAAATACTCACGCGAAATCTTCCGCTTTGTGCTGAAACAAAACTTAACAGAATATGAGCGAAAACTAAGTAAGAGAATTAACATTTATAGTTAGACAAATGAGGTGGATAATAATTCAATTTTTGGATTAACAGCACGTTATGTGAACAACACAAAATTTTTTGCGTGATTTTTATTTGCGTGATTTTGCGTTTGTTTCCTTTACAAACACATACACGTTTACAGAGCGTTTGGGCTAACGCCCCATTGGGCTAAAAATATTTAAACCATAAAAACAGCATTTATTTTAAAAACCATTAAAACAACGTACCTCTAGAATTTCTGATAAAGAATCTCGCGCGCTGGACATAAAAATATTTTATTCCCTACAGTGTTGCCACAGCTCGCTTTGAAATGGTTCAGATTTAATCAAAAATTTGTTAAAATTTTACACAATATGAAATATACACTCACGTTTGTGAAAATTGCAACACCAAGAAGGAATCGTCATAATTGAATGCAATTTAATACACAGTTGAGTGGTAGTGGTACAAATAAACGATTAAATGTTCAAAGCAAACAAACAACAACAAGAGATCAGAATCAGTATTTTGTGTGGCCACCACGCGCCGCAATAAGTGCTGCTACACGGCGTGGCATGGAGTCAAACAAAGTTTGAATGTCTGACTGAGGAAGAGCATTCCATATCGTTTGTACGCGTACCCAAAGTTCGTCTGCAGACGCAACAGGACGAGGATCACGAGCAAGACGCCGACCAATGACATCCCACACATGTTCAATTGGCGACATATCCGGGGAACACGCAGGCCAAGGAAGAAGCTGTACCTGCTGCGCTGCAAAGAAGGATTTAACAATCCGAGCAGTATGAGGGCGGGCATTGTCCTGTTGAAATACAGCGCCTGGCAAGCTTTGAAGGAAGGGAACAGCTTCGGGCTGTAGAACTTCACGGATATACCGGTTGCTGTTCAGATTGCCCACAATTCGTAGCAATTGAGATCGTCTATGATATGCTATGGCGCCCCAGACCATAACTCCGGGTGTTCGTCCACTGTGGCGTTCGATAATGCACTCCGGAAGGTGGCGTTCACCGGCATAGCGTCTGACACGAATGCGGCCATCATGGTACCACAAATTAAAGCGGGATTCGTCAGAAAACACGACATGCTGCCAATCAGCACGCCAGTCTCTATGCTGATTGGCCCATTGTAGCCGCAGGCGGCGATGGTCGTGCGTTAGGGGGATCCTGTATAAAGGAGTCCGTGCGCGCAGTCCACACTGCAGCAGACGTCTACGAATTGATGAAGCACACAATGAAACACCTGTAGCTATTGACCACAGTGCTGCCAATTGTCTAGAGGAAGCTGTACGGTCCGTCCGCGCCATGCGGACCAGGTGTCTATCATCGCGAGCTGACGTCACATTTCGGGGTCCACTCCCGGATTTCCGAGTTGTCCGACACTCGTCCGTCCACTGCTTCCAAACGCGCATCACTGTGCTGCTGTTACGCTGCACACGAGAGGCTACTGCACGATACGACAATCCAGCTTCACGAAGGCCGATGATTCTCCCTCGTTCAAACTCTGTAAGTTGTTCAAATCTCGCTCTCTTTCGTCGACGAGGCATAAGTACAGATTGAGTTAACGTTTACCACTAGCAGATAACCACCGATAACCATACACGCCTCGCTACAGCCGTCTATTTATTCGGATCCATCAGCCGTTCAGAGGGCGCTGCTCAGCATACGCATGCGCTACGGATTTGCAATTCTAATCATTTGCATATCATGCGCTACTTTGCATTTCCTGAAAATTTCAGCTCACTCGCGTAAGTCCTTCATGGTGTTGCAATTTTCACAAACGTGAGTGTATAATAAAAGAAATGCAGGCTTTCAGGTGCCCATGTTCGGGTGGAAGACTATGTTATTCAAAATTTGATGATTCTAGGCCGTTGTTGATAACCGTTGTTTTCTTCACAGTGAGAGAAACATATATGCATTCATGTAGATTCATTATTTATTTTCTTTAAATGTAATACAGGGCGACAATATTTGATGGCAACAATTTGAAAAATGATATACGATATTTAAGTAATACAATGAAAAATGTCATTTTGAGACTAACAGCCTTTCTTGAAAACTTTCAGATTTTACATTACGCACGAAGGAGCGTTTATTCAACATTTTATGTGTTACCTTAATTTATTAAATATGTTCTAAAACGACGTAAAATTGAATTCAACAGCAATATCACAAACTATTTAAAATCAGCATACCTTTAGAATTTCGGATAGACAGACTCCCGCACTGCGGAATTTTTTTTTTTTTTTTACAGTGTTGAAATTACTCGCTTTGAAATCGTTGAAATTGTTAGTCAAAAATTCGTCAAGGCTTTACAAAATATGAAATAGATAATAAAACATATTCTAAATTCAAAATTCGGGCTTCCAGCTGCCCATGTTCTGGTGGAGGATTACGTTATTTAAAGTTTGATGGCTTTAGTTACCGTCGTTTTTTCACAATGCGAGAAACATACATACATTCATGCAGATTCTTCTTTATTTAATTTAATTATTAGGGCAATAATATTTGGTGACAACAATTTAAAAAGTGATTCGCCGTTTATAAATGAACCGACGCAAAATGCCCTCTCTAGATTAATAGCATTCTGTGTTAATGGCCTAAAAAAAATGAAGGTAGAACAAAAATCTTAGAATTTGCATTTACAATAAACATACCATACGTGATGAAATTTTTTGAAGAAGTTTTGATTCTAAAATGCACTAAACACACATTTTGAGGACTAAAATCCATTTATCGGAAGTTGCATAAGACGCATTGTCAAAAATCATTCGAATATACATTCAAAACTTAAAGTTATAAACGATGGAACATTTCATTTTGTTTGAAGCTTATAAAATTATAGAATCACTAAAAGAAAGTGACAATTTTATTCGAAAAGCCAGAATGAAAATTTCAACAGTGATTTAACTCTACTCTTACATAAACGAATACAACGTCAGAAAAGAAAATCGATTGAATGGTAATAGTTTTTCTCAAATTAGAAACTTCTCTAATTAGTACACTCATGACCATAAATTAAGGATAATGCAAAATCAGGCAAAGGAAGAGTTAGAAACAAAACAATTTTGACTTATTTATAAAGCTTATTTATTAAACAAAAGGTAAAGAGCAAAAAAAGATGCTATATGTTTGATATTATTAAAAAAAAAATAGCGATTTTTTCTCCTTGGAGCAAATTACAAAAAAACCTTACTTATAAAAAAACAATATTACATGGTTGGTATGATTGTTAATATATTGTATGTCTCCCAGACGATGCAATACAGTCCGTACAACGCCTAGGCATGCTGAGTATCAAATTATCGATCTGATCTTGGGGAATATTACGCCACTCAAAAAACAATGCTCTCCGAAGTTCCGGTAGACATGTAGGAGGAGGTTGACAGGCTGCAATTCGTCGGCCAAGCGTGTCCCACACGTGCTCTACTGGATTCAAGCCCGGTGAGAATGCTGGCCAATCCATACGGGTGATATCCTCCGATTGAAGGCATTCGCTTACGATGTTTGTACGGTGAGCACGGGCGTTGTCATCCATAAACACAAATTGTGCACCCATGGCGCCCCGAAACAAACGTACATGTTGTTCCAGAATGACGTCCCGATAGATTTGGCTTGTCATGGTTCCAATTTGAACATGCAGGTCAGTTCTGGAACCCAGAATAATTCCACCCCAAACGAGCACTCCTGCACCACCGTAACGGTGTCGTTCAATGATGTTTTCTCGGTGGTAACGACTATTTGGAGCTCTCCATATGAAAGTCTGGCGAGAATCAGACTGCAAGCTAAACCTGGACTCGTCGGAAAACATCACACAAGCCCACTGTTGCGGTGTCCACAATGCATGCTCTCTACTCCAGGCTAACCGCAGGCGACAGTGAGTTGCAGTAAGTGGAACGCATCTGACAGGTCTGAGAGCATATAGACCAATCTGCCCTAAGCGTCTGTACACGGTCTGCCTTGAAATCGTCGTACCAGTGGCTGAAGAGAGCTGACGAGACAGGTCTGAGGCTGTGCTCCGCCTGTTTCTTTTGGCAGTAACTGCCAAATACCAGTCCTCATTCGGTGTTGTAACTCTGGGGCGACCTGTGCTGTAACGTCTACTCACATTACCATCATCTTGGAATCGTTGCCAAAGCCTGGAGATGACACTCTGGGCAATTCCACGTTCGTCTGATACTTCCAGTTGGGTACGCCCACATTCCAGACGGCCGATAATTCTACCACGTAAAAATTCATCCAAATGCGTCCTTTGTGTCATAACTATTTAGTTATTGTACTGAAATGCTTATAAAGCGCCTGCGAACAATTTTACTTCTTTGCCTGCATTCCTTATATATCACTCTCTTACACTCTCGTCATTGTGACGTACCATCGGTGTCATCTGGTTACTTCCTGAAATTTGCATATGATTCTTGAAGATGTGTGTAGTGATTTTACAGATGATATATTTATTTTAAAGTTCGATTTCCGCGTGACTCCGAATTATCCTTAATTTATGGACATGAGTGTAGATAATTGGTCATAGTTTCTCTGAAGCTTTTCCCAAGTTAGAAATTAATCCTAATAAGGGTTCGTGCATCTATATGCCGGGGCCCTCATGAAGGTTTTGGCGTCTTCGTGCCTGCACAAGTGTGCTGATACACTTATAAAGGGGAGTTCCATCACTGTTATACATAAAACATTCTTTTTATAAAACTAGAATTTAAAATTTAATTCCTAGTGCCTTTGACAAAAATTACGAGTTTTATGCTATTTTCTAAGAAATTCGATGTCTTTAACCTTGTCATTAATATCTCATACTGAATTCTGATTGGTTAAGATCGCTAAAAAGAATCATGTAAACCGAGACTGGTTATGAGACAGTGTTCATGGAGGTAAAGAAAGTAGCCAATTAGATCTTTGATTCAAACTAATAGCGCGAAAAGAAAGTTATACTACATCAATAAAAAAAGTATGTAGAAGTTCTGACTTCGTAAACCAAATTAGAGCTGTAAAACACAAGAAAATCACCAAACGATGTTTCTGTAACAAAAACATTGCAAAGTGATCGAAAACATTATTCTTTCGACAGTACAACTTCCGAAAAAATAATAATCACGAAGAAAGTATTACGATTTCATTCATTTAGTGATTGTACTATTACAAAAATTAAGGCATTTTTATTGAAGGTTCCTAGAGCCTAATGTAATGCTAGATGATCAATGATGTAGTGCATAACCACCAGTTGTATGCATGCATGGATTCAATCTTAATGTGGCTATAACATAACTTTGCCTCTGTGGATATTCATTTCCAATTCAGAAAGTATAAGGTAATTTCCCTTCTTTTTGCATGCCTTCGCGGTGTAACGGTAGCACACTCGGCGCGTATTCGAGAAGTTCAGGTTTGAGTCCCGGCGAGGGCACTGCTCATTTTTCGTCTCCTGCTTCATAAAAAACCTAATGTCTCTACAGTGACCTCCGAACTACAAATAAAGGGGATGGATGATGATTCTCCACCGCCAGGATTTGGCGATTGGGTCCCCTAATCCCCAGTCGCCTTTTAAAAGGGGGAGTATTTCTCTCGCCTTCTTAGTATGCCTTCGTGGTGTAATGGTCAGCACACTCGGCGCGTATTGGAGAGGTCCGAGGTTCGAGTTCCGGCGAGAGCATTGCTCATTTTTCATGTCTTCTGCTTCATAAAATACTTAATGTCTCTATAGCGGGGCCCGAACTAAAAAAAGGTGGTGGGTGATGATTCTCCAGCACCAGGATTTGGCGATTGGGTCCCCTAAACCCCAGTCACCCTTTAAAAAGGGGGAGTTTATAAGATATTTCTCTCGCTTTCTTAGTATGCCTTCGTGGTGTCATGGTCAGCACACTCGGCGCGTATTCGAGAGGTCCAAGTTTCTAGTCCCAGCGAGGGTATTGCTCATTTTTCACTTCTCCAGTATCAAAAAATCCTAATGACTATACAACAATATCTTATGTAAATTAAATATGTCGCCGTATGGCCTTCGGGCTGCGCCACAGCGACAGCTGCAACAAAACAAAAGATATGAAAATAGTTACTAAAAGCAACTGAGGAAAATAATACAAATACATTCGGCAATATACACTATAATAATATTTTCTCGTACAAGGTATATAAGGCGTTTTCTCTCTCCTTTCTGCATGCCTTTGTGGTTGTAACGGTTAACACTCTCGGTATTTAATCGAGACATCCAGGTGGAATCCCGGTGAGGGCATTTCTCATTTTTCGTGTCTCCAGCATCAAAATAACCTAATGACTCTACAAACGTTCTGCACATATTCAGGAATTGAAACATTCAAATCGCAAGAATTATGCAAAACAAGAATTATTATAAGAATATTGTAAAACAGGACAACAAAAAAGAGGAAAAATCTAGCCGAGAACGGATAAGAAACATTCCAGTTTAATAACTCAGTACACAATTAGGTTTGGCAAATCTTTGCAAATTACATTAGTCTGCTGAAAACGTAGAAGGTATTCGTTCATGCAAATCATATGCTGTTGAGTATTCTAGGAAGGAATTATTTTGCATGTGAATCACCAGAATCTTCTTGTGCATCAAGGATTTCAGACGTTCGCTGATTCTCAAGACCTGAAGAGCTCTCTGGCTTTTGTGTGCCGACCTGAAGAGTCATTGATTCTGGATCGACGAGGGTAGGAATTTCCTCTTCGGAGGAACTAACTCTTCGAGCAGGCGGAGGAACTTCCTCTTCGGAGGCATCCATGTCGTAATCCTGATGGATGTCAAGTTCGCCATAGATTTCTTCCAGCATCTTCAACACTTCGGCTTGAATGAAGTCCACATCTTCAGGTGGGCAATAGTCATCCCGGCTAGACCTGAAAATATATAAAATAGTAGCAAACGAGCTTCTTCAGAAATTTCCCATGTAAATTAAGGATAAATATTGCAAATGTATGAACAGAATATCTTCGTGTATTTTGGAGATTTTCTATTCACACTGTCGCTTTCTCGTCAATTGCTTGTTTTGTTTGGCACTGAAGAAGAAACACAAGTATGAATGCTTGTAAAATGATGCAAATAATTTCATTAAACGAAGCAAATGAGATTTTATTCTAAATAATCAGTAAACTGGAAGCTTTGGTGAACATTTGTAATTCCATTTTGTCACAGCTGATTCACATATTAGTAGCATACTCCTGTTTGGTGAACGAAAATACAAGGCTTATGAGAGGAAAGCTGTTTAACGAATAAACTTTATTATTTCCAACACGCTAGACATATTATTACACTACTTTATGGAATTTATAAAGAAATAGTGCATTTTCATCAGATTTATGAGGTATTTTATTAGCTACGTAGTAAATGACGAAATTATAGTCAATTTTGGGAATATGGTTAAAAATGAAGACGGAATTTAAAATTTTAGAAGCAATACTAAAAATCAAAACTGTTTCAAATCGTTTATAAGTTTGGAGAAGAATCGCTGTAACTAACTAATTAACTTAAAAAAAAAAAAAAAAAGAATTTTTCAAAGAAAAAATCTGATATGGACATCACGTGACTTCTTTGTACAGCCTATTAAATTACGCACATTTTTTTCTGCATTTCATTAAACTTATTTTCCCGAATTTCATTAGAGATATATTTCTCATTTAATCAATTCAATTTTCTCACTTCGCTTCATGGAAAAAATATATAAAACCTCAAAAAAAAAACTTCGTTAAAAATTGTAAAATACAGAAAAAAATAAAACACCAAATAGAGTTAAAAAACATCAAAAAAAATTTTACAATTAAAATTAAGACAGATTTTTCGGTACCCAAAACTTTTGGCCCCAATCGGCAAAAAGAAACTGGCTTAACTCACTATGTTACTAAGTTTCAAATGTAAACAAATGGCGGCGTGATTAGGCTTAGTGGAACTTAAACAACTTTTAAATTATTGATAATTCTACAAGCATTGCATGCAGATTAATTAAAGGCATAAAAAACTTAACAGGATCATAAGAACAATATAATTCGATCACTTTTAAAGCAAAAAATACACAATTTAACAACATATAAGCATAAAAGAACTTAGCTCACCGAGCCGGGTAAGAGAGTGGACATATTTATACACTTTTGGTGCGACCAATTGCAACCAAAGCGGGAGGTGCACATCTACACGTTATAGCAGTCCCATATACGAAGTTTCAACGTTCTGAGGCTACTCGTTTTTGAGAAATACAGTTTACATACATACGTACAGACGTCACGAAAAAAATCTCTTCTAAATCCATTTTAAATCCATGAAAAAACAAAGAGTTCTTTATTCAGTCCCTAAGTACGTAAATATAACGCAAAAACATCGTTCAAATGGAATCGAGAGCCGTCAAAATGGATATTTTCGCTGAAATACGATACCCGTTATTTTTCGTGATTACAGTACTTTTCTTACTTCGTACAAGGAATAAGAAGTAACACAGCCTTAGGTAAACTGATGCACTAATCTAATATGCTATGCAATATAATAAATGTTTTTATGAAGAAATGTAGTGTCAAGAAAATAACCTACGTTATGAAGATATTTTTCAAGTAACAATGGAAAAGACTTTACTGCATAAAATTATTAATTTTATAACAATTTAGGTACAATGTTTAACAGCAGATGCAGCTTGCAAACGGTACTAGAATACTGATGAAACGCTGACTAGACAGTGAATGAGGGGTTAAGTAAGAGGAAGTGGACAATCTGTATTCCAGTCAAAATGCAAATTATGTAGAAATTAATGATAAAGACACAATCATAAGCATTTTCAAACAGAAGAAAAACAACCCCAGTAAACTTCCTAGCAGCCCAATTACATGATCAGAGAAAAGCGGTAGGAGTTGAAAAGGAAAGGTAACAGAATTAGAGACTTTCATGAAAACTAAACATCAGTTCAAAACGTTTTAAGAAGAATCGTGTAATAATGTGCATGTAACTTGTAATACTTTTGGCTGTTAGGAACTGTTAGAAACTTCCTTAATTGCTAGCCTACCTTGTATAAAAAAAGATGTATAAACTGATATCTTACGTAAACAGAGTACAAAAGGACACAAAGTATCTTTAGATCATTTGGTGCGATCTTGCATATCGAGGAAAAGTATCTGAGCATATAATAAATAATAAGAATTTCTTTATTCATAAACAGATTTCTATCAGGCACAACCGTCTTATTTTCCAGATTTCTCACCTTCTGATCTCGCTTTTTTTCATATTAAGGTGATTATGTAGACAAGGTCGGCTCCAAACACAGGGGACAAAGACAAGTGGTTAGATATCAGTTTTCGAAGGGAAACTGTCCTCGCAAACCACAGTTAAATAAAGGTAAATTTCACTTTGAAATTTTCATATGCTGAATTTAAATGAGATGTACCAACTGCATTGAAAAGCTGTATTTTCGAGCTTCTCTATGTTGTGTACTATGCTCAAAGTGCTGTAACGCCAGGCCAGTAGCTATAAACCTAGTGTATTGGGCTGTGTAGTCAAAGGATAGTTATGTATTTAAGAGTCAGTTATACTCCAGTCTTCCTTTAATGAGCCATACGCCAAGGCAAGAGTTTAATTATGCTCTGTAGACGTAACTATGCACTAATTTCGCATTGTAACCCAAAGCTGTATTGTCCTCGACAGCTTACAAGGGCCGTAAGCTTACCTTCATCATGTCTTATCCAGTATTTCAAAGGATTCATGGCTATTTGATCGTAGAGGTAGTAAAATATTAATCTAGCCACCTCCTGACAGTCAAAGATTTGCTTTTAGAATGTTCTTCTGCACGAGTCTGATCAAGTTCACTCAGGTGTTAAAGATGAAGGAGAGAATGTTCGCCCTTAAGTTTTTAAGGTCTTCCGTGACATTGAGAACTCGCATACCTATCAGCAATTGCTTAAAACGACGAGATATTTCAATGCAGATTACATGAATGCGTTGTCTATTACTACAGAGCCACCTCCTGCCTAAATAATTCTTTGAAAGCTGGAAGAATCTATAGCTTCATAGAATCTATTACAAATTCTAAGACGCCTGTTAATATAAAACATTGGAACCCTTTTCCATCAAACGCCATATTAAGAAACTCCACTACTCCATCTTCAAGTTAGGATATCTTTCAGGCCTATTCCAGCCATTTAAGCTCAGTGTCAAACCGCAAGAGATTTTCGGCTATTAAATTCCGTGAAAGACAGAAGGTACTAGACAATCTTCTGGTAATAATTCTTTGAAGACTGGAAGAATTTATAGCTTCATAGAATCTATTTCAAATTCTACCACGCGTGTTAATATAAAACAATGAAACTCTTCCATCAAACGTCGTATTGCGAAACTCCACAACTCCATCCTCAAGTTAGGATGTCTTCAGGCCTATTCCTTCAGTTAGGATGTCTTCAAGCCATCCAGTTCCGTCTCACACCGCAAGAGGTTTTCGGCTAATAAATTCCGCTGAAGGCAGAAGGTACTAGACAATCTTTATAGTAATAATGCTTTGAAGGCTGGAAGAATCTATAACTTCATAGAATCTATTCTAATTCTAACACACCTGTTAATATAAAATTCCATCAATCATCATATTACGAAACTCCACTGCTCCATCCTAAAGTTAGGATATCTTCACGCCTATTCCAGCCATTTAAGCTCCGTGTCAGGCCGCAAGAGGTTTTCGGCTAATAAATTCCATGGAAGACAGAAGGTACTAAATAATCTTCTCAGAAGCCCTCTGTGGCTAACCTTCAGTTGCCTTGATTTCATGTAAAGCCCATCTGTTGGTCTTCCGTGACAATCATTGAGAACTCGTTTATTGATTGGCGTGCAAAGATGTGCCATGAATACAATTTTCATGGTAATCTATCACCACTGTTAATTCGCAAAATCAGAATATCTGTGTGATGTCCGGTACAGCATAATCCCTCTTCTGAGTTCTTTTTACATCTCTTTTCTGAATTATTCATGAATTTTTTTTAACATGACTGACTTGTGCAATGAATACATAGGTGACAATCTTTATTCAATGACTGAATATTCTTCACGAACATAGAATCCCAGTATTACATCCTTCTAAAAAAATATTCCAGCTATGCAGAAAGTGAGTGAAAAACCCATTGTTCGGTGTCCTTGTTACATAGACGTTTTGAAGTACCCCGATAAAAATGTGCCTGCTTATTGACGTTGCTTCATAAAATGATGTCTATCGACATTAATGTACAAAGATTTCAGTATTTTCGTAAAGTAATATCAAAATAATTCTACAGTAAATACATTTTTGACTTACAACTGCTTTATTTACATGTTTTTTAGCTTAAAGGATTTCAACATGGTTATTATGTATGTTATTACATAAAGAACATTGCAGATATTCATTTATCGGTGACTTGAAGATATTGACAAAACATTACTGGAGAATCCACTTGTAATTAATCAAATGTCACAAAAATATGCTTTTAGAGAAATAAATCCTAAACATAATTGTCAGGGAAAGACGCACACGAATGCCATAGATGCAAAAAGTAAAGACAAAAATAAATGAACGTAAATAATAAACGAAACAAAAACAGACAGGGAGGAAGGTTGTCTCGCATTAGTCTACGTCAGCATTCTCAAACGCAAATATGATTCAACATCTCGTCTGCTTAGATGATATCATATCTTTGCTCATCCTCATATTGCGACCTTCGTCACCAGACAAAAGGGAAACTCCCATGAGCTCTCATGTTATTTCCCATGCTATTCTAATATATATATATATATATTTGATGATATAATTGTTTACTCTTCTTCCAAAGAACAACATCTAAAGCATTTGAGTGAATTATTTGAAATATTTATTCAAGAAGGTATTAAATTGAACCAGAGTAAATGTGTCTTTTCCAAAGATAAAATCAATTTTCTAGGTTATGAAATTAGAAAGGGTAAAGTTACCTAAGGTACCCAAAATATTGAAAGTATTAAAAATTTGAAATACCCAAGTAATGTAAAAGAACTACAACGAGTGTTAGGTAGTGTAAATGTATTCCTATTCCGTACCATACCAAAAAATTATCCGAGGTTAATTATGAAATTGATAAAAAGAATTACCACACAAAGAAACCTACTGAGATTGTCCATGTTTCCACACTACGACACTACCAAGGCCCAGAAAATTTTAAAGTACATCACCAATAGGTAGACGCACCTTCCTTTTGGTAAACGCTGAACTGGGGTTGCTACTAAAGGTAATTAGAGCTGTTCTAGTTATTTAATGTCTAATTTTCTGTATTGTAAATTTATGGTGAGTTGTTTTGTATTTTTGTATTTATTTTGTATTTATGTGTTATACACTTAAAACCCTAACTTAAATTTCTTTTTTTTTTTTTTTTTTTTTTGTGTGTGTGTGTGTGTGTGTGTTCGTCTGTCCGTCCATCCAAGAACAAATGATTCATTCTTCTTTCAATCTTTTCTACACGTACAGTTATCGAATGTTCTGGAAATATTTAAAGCGAACTGGATTGGCTGACGTCATTTCTTGGAAGCTCCGCCTTTCCAGAGATTATAAAAGGACTCGCAAAAGAATATCGGGGGCAAAGCTGTATGTAAGTAAAGCGTCGGCACTTCAATGGGAGAAATTGCGCTTCGAAACGACCGCAGCGCTCGTAGCGGAGGCGATGGGGAAACACAATCAGTAAAACTGCGCATGCTCCTTTTCAGTCATTGGTTGTTTTGATTTGGTTGTTTGTTTGATTCTACCGAAATTTTGTTAGCTTCTAACGTGCTTTGGTTGTGTTATTTATAACGTATTAATTTTGTACTTTTTAATTAAAAAAGGCTCTTTTCAGAACCAATTTTTTTTTTAATTTTCTCTAATGGCGTATCGATACTGCGGATTAAGGATTGCAAGAGTAAGATTTCGTCGAAATCTGATGGAATACATTTCTACACGTTTCCTTGAGACGATGCGTACTTAAGGAAGTAATAAAGAAGAGTTTTAGGATATGTATTGTTGAAATTAAAGGTAAAAAAATCTGATAATTAAAAGAATTATTCCCCTATATTTTATAATAACGCAGGTACAAGTTTTAAATAATATTTTAAAAAATTTTTTTTTATTCCCTTTCAGAAATATTCAGAGAAAGTTATGTACTATTTAATGTATTTCACTATTAAAATAAAAAGAGCGCTAATTTGAAATGGACCGAATTGAGCATTAATTACAAATTGACTTAGATTTTTTTTCATTTAAAAGATGCCTCAGAAGCTAAAAAAATCATGTCATATTTGAGAAAGTATTTTAGGTAGAAGCTCTGTAAGTGGAGAAGAAATAATGCATAATTTTAATGTTAATAACAAAAAACTTTGCTTAAAAATGTATTCTTTTCGTATACTTAGGACTCTGAAATACTGTACAAATAGAAAATATATACATTTATATATATATAATTACGACGCAATTGCAAAATATTTACATCCAATCGTGTTAAAACTCATTGCGGCCTCGCCATCTTACTTCCAACCTCCATGACGTCACTGCAGGGGAGTGGAGGAGGGGAAGAGATTTAGTTTACATCGCCACCACTGCAGCGGATTGGCGCTGCAATTTGGCGTCATGTTATAGTATGGGAGTGCCGACGCTTTACTTACATACAGCTTTGATCGGGGGGTCTTTTCATTAATGTAACGATGGAGTAAACTTCAATTTAAAGTTATTAGTCCAAAGGGATTTAGTCCCGAAGGACTATTACTTTCGTTTTGCGATTTTGCGTCGGAAACACAAAAACGGCGTATCACTTTTCAAATTGTTGCCACTAAATGTTATCGCTCTGCATTAAATTTTAAAAAATGAAAAATCTGCATAAATGTATGCATGTTTCTCGCATTGTGATAAAACCTAGAGCCATCGAATTTTGAATGACGTAATCCTACTGCGAATATGGGCATCTGGAAGCCCTAATTTTGAATTTGAAATTTGCTTTATTATCGATTTTATGTTTTGTAACATTTCAACGAATTTCTGATTAACAAACTAAATGATTTCAAAGCGAGCAATGGCAACACTGTACGGAAAAAGAAAAACATTTTTATCTCCAGCGCACGAGCCTTACGGAAATTCTAAAGATATGTTAATTTTAAAATGATTTTATAATATTGATTTTGAACTGAATTTTATGGTTTGAGTACGTAGTACATGATATTTAATAAAAAAAGGTAGCACACGAAACGTTAAAAAAACGAGCCTTTGGACGTAATTTAAAATCTGAAATCTTTCAGATTTTAATTTTTTTTTTAGTTGTTTCTTTTTTATTTACGCCGTAGATCTGATTTTTGTAACTGCTGTTTTTCATGGAAATTAATAAATGGATCTGTTTTTTCTTTAAACTTATCGTCTGATACTTTGAGCTACGACTACATTTGGTACATCATATATATATATATATATATGTATTCAGTCTCATCGTATATTTGCATATATGTGAAGTACAGGCGGTATGCAGGCTATGACGTAACTACAGTAGGCTGCAAGGCTCCGAGTGGCATATTTTTGGAGCGGCATTTTACAGGCGAAACATTATTTTATATGGATAAGCCATATGTGCATATGCATTTAGGCAGGTGAAGCATAATGTGACTCCGAATTGCCATACAGAATTAAATTGAGAAGAAAAGTATTTTTTTGCACCAGATATAGTATTCAAAGACGTCAGTAGAAGATTTCAAGTTTTACATACTTTTCTTTACACCATCTGTAGTCTGTCGAAATTTGTGAATGTAAAATCTGAATATCAACTACATTATGATCACGGTGACATCAATGAGAAAGAATCCCTCGTTCAGAGTTTTACTTCCGATATTGCTTGGGAACAAGGGAACACAAGGATGTCAAAGAGCGATCATTTTCAACTTTTGTAGTTTCTTCTAAATTATAGTCTCAAGAACAAAGCTCCAAATAGTGTAATGTAGTCCTTGAAAGCGCTGTAATAGTTTTGAGAAAAGTTTTCGAAATAAATTCATTTAAGAAGTTTCTAAACTTACAAATGTACTCTCTCTTATAAGGTAAAAAAGAAAAAAAAGGGGGGAGGGGGCAAAATAATAATATAATTTTAAAATGCTGGAGTTAAATGTTTTACTTAAAAAATAAACACAACGTTTTAATTTATTTCCCAAATGTCATTTGACAGTTTAGTTATTTGCTTGTGCATCGACATAAGCGGCAAACTCCGAGATCGCCCCAGTCGGTAAAAGCTCTAACTACGCGGCTGGCTCGTTGCGCATTATCCCCACCAGTGGCCAAGCGGTAAAATCGCTAAACACTAGTTATTCGACCTGGGTTCAGTCCCAGGGAACGGGCTACCTGTTGGGCGTTTTCACGGTTTTTTCCATGTGTAGCGTGTATACGAGCCAGTTTTCCTTAGAAAGTGCC
Source organism: Stegodyphus mimosarum (assembly GCA_000611955.2). Taxonomy (NCBI): domain Eukaryota; kingdom Metazoa; phylum Arthropoda; class Arachnida; order Araneae; family Eresidae; genus Stegodyphus; species Stegodyphus mimosarum. The sequence continues at coordinate 393,858 of KK121415.1, read as the reverse complement.
TCTACGAAGGCATTCCTCCTCTTAGGCGAGATAGCCTTCGAGTACTTCGCCATAATTAAATAAACCAAAGTAAGCCACTGTGTAGTATTTAGTCACAGACTCTTTTTTTCCTTTTCTCCCCCCTTCAGATATTTACACAGACGCATTATAATGTGTGTAATATATGAAAACAATAATGACAGTGTGGATAATACACTCACGTTTGTGAAAATTGCAACACCATGAAGGACTTACGCGAGTGAGCTGAAATTTTCAGGAAATGCAAAGTAGCGCATGATATGCAAATGATTAGAATTGCAAATCCGTAGCGCATGCGTATGCTGAGCAGCGCCCTCTGAACGGCTGATGGATCCGAATAAATAGACGGCTGTAGCGAGGCGTGTATGGCTATCGGTGGTTATCTGCTAGTGGTAAACGTTAACTCAATCTGTACTTATGCCTCGTCGACGAAAGAGAGCGAGATTTGAACAACTTACAGAGTTTGAACGAGGGAGAATCATCGGCCTTCGTGAAGCTGGATTGTCGTATCGTGCAGTAGCC
>KK121415.1:381326-392426 GCA_000611955.2 Stegodyphus mimosarum | reverse complement strand
ACTTATTGCGGTGCGTGGTGGCCACACAAAATACTGATTCTGATCTCTTGTTCTTGTTTGTTTGCTTTGAACATTTAATCATTTATTTGTACCACTACCACTCAACTGTGTATTAAATTGCATTCAATTATGACGATTCCTTCTTGGTGTTGCAATTTTCACAAACGTGAGTGTATATAAAAATATTTTAATATATCAGTCATTTACTTTAGGAGCCTATAAGTTTAATCTACATATTTAACTTTTAAATTTTAAAATTATAAAAAAGTCTCATTTAAAAAATCTAATTTTTGCAATTCTCCCCCCCCCTTCCACCCATGTCTAAACATTAAAACGTAGTTGCCAAAGTACAAACCAAATTATTGGAATTTCTCCCTGTCGTTTTTTATGATTTTAGATGCAAAGCCCAAGGCAATAATTTCCTTCGTTTGAATGCATAAGCAAAATTTAATAAATATCTGTGATACTTTTAACACATTTATAATTTTTCACAAAGGAATAAGTAGGTACCAATTAATTATGCCCAGTACCTGAGTTTTTCCAGTTTTTATTCTTTCAATATGGAAGTAAATTTCTGAGAACTCATATGTTTATAACTCCCGAAACCCCACTTAGCTATCACACTCTTATATAAAGTGACGTAATAACTCCTAGCTCTTTTTTACCTCGCAATGGTAACTAGAGCGGGCTTGGGAAGAGAAGCCAGAAAACCTCGGCTTGCTTCCACTAGATGGCGCACCTGGTCATGAGTGGAAACGTGATGCGGCAGGTCGCAGTCATCGCACGTGCAACCAGCATCGTTGAGCAGCGTAGGGTCGGGCGGCCGTTGGTCTGGAAAAGTAGACAACAAGGCCTTCACATCTTCCAGCCTGAAAGACAAAACAGAATATGACCAATTTATTCATCTTAAAACACTGGATGAAAATTCAACAATAAGTAGAAACAAATGTTTGAAATAAAAATTCGAGATTCCTGCATAAAGGAAATTTAATGCTAAGGAATAATATATTATTGTATCGACATAGACAGCTTTTTGTGATAATATTACCGAACAAAGCAATGTCTGAATGTTCTTTCATACACTCACGTTTGTGAAAATTGCAACACCATGAAGGACTTACGCGAGTGAGCTGAAATTTTCAGGAAATGCAAAGTAGCGCATGATATGCAAATGATTAGAATTGCAAATCCGTAGCGCATGCGTATGCTGAGCAGCGCCCTCTGAACGGCTGATGGATCGAATAAATAGACGGCTGTAGCGAGGCGTGTATGGCTATCGGTGGTTATCTGCTAGTGGTAAACGTTAACTCAATCTGTACTTATGCCTCGTCGACGAAAGAGAGCGAGATTTGAACAACTTACAGAGTTTGAACGAGGGAGAATCATCGGCCTTCGTGAAGCTGGATTGTCGTATCGTGCAGTAGCCTCTCGTGTGCAGCGTAACAGCAGCACAGTGATGCGCGTTTGGAAGCAGTGGACGGACGAGTGTCGGACAACTCGGAAATCCGGGAGTGGACCCCGAAATGTGACGTCAGCTCGCGATGATAGACACCTGGTCCGCATGGCGCGGACGGACCGTACAGCTTCCTCTAGACAATTGGCAGCACTGTGGTCAATAGCTACAGGTGTTTCATTGTGTGCTTCATCAATTCGTAGACGTCTGCTGCAGTGTGGACTGCGCGCACGGACTCCTTTATACAGGATCCCCCTAACGCACGACCATCGCCGCCTGCGGCTACAATGGGCCAATCAGCATAGAGACTGGCGTGCTGATTGGCAGCATGTCGTGTTTTCTGACGAATCCCGCTTTAATTTGTGGTACCATGATGGCCGCATTCGTGTCAGACGCTATGCCGGTGAACGCCACCTTCCGGAGTGCATTATCGAACGCCACAGTGGACGAACACCCGGAGTTATGGTCTGGGGCGCCATAGCATATCATAGACGATCTCAATTGCTACGAATTGTGGGCAATCTGAACAGCAACCGGTATATCCGTGAAGTTCTACAGCCCGAAGCTGTTCCCTTCCTTCAAAGCTTGCCAGGCGCTGTATTTCAACAGGACAATGCCCGCCCTCATACTGCTCGGATTGTTAAATCCTTCTTTGCAGCGCAGCAGGTACAGCTTCTTCCTTGGCCTGCGTGTTCCCCGGATATGTCGCCAATTGAATATGTGTGGGATGTCATTGGTCGGCGTCTTGCTCGTGATCCTCGTCCTGTTGCGTCTGCAGACGAACTTTGGGTACGCGTACAAACGATATGGAATGCTCTTCCTCAGTCAGACATTCAAACTTTGTTTGACTCCATGCCACGTCGTGTAGCAGCACTTATTGCGGCGCGTGGTGGCCACACAAAATACTGATTCTGATCTCTTGTTCTTGTTTGTTTGCTTTGAACATTTAATCATTTATTTGTACCACTACCACTCAACTGTGTATTAAATTGCATTCAATTATGACGATTCCTTCTTGGTGTTGCAATTTTCACAAACGTGAGTGTATTTTTTGTTGCCAACCCCAATTATTAAATTTATTCGCGTAAGCGGTAACTATTGGTAGTTAAATTAAACATTTCAAGTGATTTTTGCAGATGATAATTACATTAGTAAATTTGTCTTTGCGATAATTAACTTTTCAATGAGCTAAATAATTCGTAAAGATTCAATAATCAATTAACTAATAATACACAGGCATATTTTTTAGACGATTTTCCTTTACTATAAAAAAAATCGTCTGCTTGGAATTTTTTTTTAATCTCTCTCTCTCTTTTTTTTTTTTCCAAATCTTCTTTTTTTTTAACCCCCCGAATTCGTAGTCTAATTGTTATCTTTAAATTATTTATATGAGATTATTTGAATTATACTTATGTTGCGTGCTCTATACAGAGGCTATTCGCACATTTTTATAGACAATTTTGCTTTGCTATTAAAAAAAAAATCGTTTGCCAGTAAATTTATTTCCTAGCTGCAGCTATATTTTTGGAAGTATAAATTATCGTCTGATACTTGGCAGTTTTGTTCTCATGCAAAATGGCGCTTTTAAACAAGAATATGGATGGAAGGTTATGTTTATGCTCTTTCCGAAGAAAGTTATTTGTATCTATTTATTAAAAAACGCCGTGAAGCCATGGTTTTATGATAACTAAAGCTACGGTAGATAATATTGTCAACAAGAAAGAAGAGAGTTTAGATTCAAGTGGAAAAATTGCTCCAAAAACAAAAGGCAAAAACGAAATGTTTCGAATATTACAAAGGTAAGATACCTAATCTAAAGATCCTTAATGTTAAAAGAAAATCGGCCAAATCAAAGGACAGTTGCAAAATCATTAAAGTGCTCAGTGTCAACGGTAAACGAAGTAATTAATGCTGATTTGAATTCTTAAAAAAAGTGAAAAAACATAATGTGCATCGTTTTTCTCCAAGACGTATCGCCGAACGAGAATGCGCTGATGAATTCTTTGTGAGAAATATTTATCCGGATAAAAATGGGAAAATATTGCCACAGTAGATTAACTTTATGTGATTTACTTGACTGTAATAAAAAGAGATCAATTTATTATCATCAAAAAGGAGAAAAAAATCTTAAAACATGGTTGAAAGAATCTAAAGAAAGTTTTTCAAAGGGATTTATAATTGTTGTTGCTTTTTCACATAACCGCAAATTAAAAGTAAAGAGAGTGGAGAAAATGTGAAGATTAATCTACATAATATCAGGAACATATTTTACTCCCAAGTTTCAAATATGAAACACTTTCTGTTTACCCATAATGCTTAGAATCAGTAGAACTGCATCAAGACAAAGCGAGCAGCCACACTACAAAATCCACTAGTAATTTCCTGAAAAAAATGGAACAAGAAACGGATTTCAAGGCCACACTCAAATCCCTACTAAATCTTCGGATATATCACCCACTGAATTTTGCGTTTTTGGACTTTTAAAAAGCAGATTGTCCACACTTTGAACTCCAATCTTTCTAGGACTTTGGAAAACTGTTCAAGAGGAATGGGATAAAAAAAACCTCTTCTGATACTACAAAAAGCTTGATTGTCTTACAGAAAGCTTGGAAATCTTGAAAAATGTTCAAATACAAATATATATAATTCGTATATACCAGAACCACACTTAAATATTGACGTATATCACACTGACAGTTAAAGGTACAGTTTGTTTAGGAGCGACAGGACTGCATTTTCCTGAATGCTATTTTTTTTTCTTTTAACTACCTTGCATGAAATACTGTAATCGCGTAAAATTTCGGTATCATATTTCAAAGGAAAACCCAATTTGATCGTTCCCAAATCCATTTGGACGATTCTCTTTTTTTTTTTTTCTTTTCCGTGAAGTCTGTACGTACGGACAATATAAATGACTCTTTTTTTTCCAAAACAAATTGCAAAATGGATTTAAAATGCATTTGGTAGAGCTATTTTTTTTTTTCGTGAGATCTGAACGTACGTGCGTATCTGTGTATCTTGCGTAACTCAAAAATGAGTAGCCATAGAACGTTGGAATTTTGTATACAAAACTTCTATAACATCTATTTGTGCATTTCCCTATTCCGTTGTATTTTCTGTATCATACTTCGACGAAAATATCCATTTTGACCGCTCTCGAATCCATTTGAACGATGTTTTTGCGCGGCATCTGTACGTATGGGCAGAACAAAGGACTATTTTTTCGAAAATGGGTTCAGAAAGAATTTTTGTGTATGTATCTAGCATAATCAAAAAAGAGATTTAGCCGTAGAACGTTAAAATTTTGTATATGGGACTGCTAATAAACATCTTCTTGTGAATCCCCTCCCTCCTTTTTTTTGGATATTGCTGTTGAATTGAATGTTATGGTTTAAGTGTGAAGAACATGGTATTTAATAAATAAAGGTAACACGCAAAATGTTAAAATAAGACCCATTTGGACGTAATATAAAATCTGAAAGATTTGAGATCTTTTTTTTTTTTAGTTATTATTTTCATTGTTTAGTAATTGATTTATTTTTATTTTTTTCTTCTTTTAAAACACTCCGGGGCAGCGGGAACTCTTCAAGATTTTCAGTTCGCGGGTTTTTTACCCTGCAAAATAGAAAATATTATCCCTTAATATTTCCTCAAGCGCAAGTGATCCAATAAATAAATACACAATGCCTTCAGTAATTAAGTTCTTGTTTCGTTCTATAAGTACTCAAGTTATTAGTGGCAGTAATTATGAAATAATATAGAAATCTTTTGTTCCTGTTATTTGGATTTTCATTTTGTATCACTAATCTATTAAAATCTGTGCGCGTCTGTCTGTCTTTTTTTTTTTTTTTTTTTTTGTGGCATTATTCTTCGGGAACGGCGCGAAGTTGAGTTTCGAGAGAGGTACTACAGGATTCCAAAAATTCGTGGGAAGCCATTTCGACCATTCTCATCTTCGCACGACTTTAATCAGCCGTGATATTAATTAAAAACTCCAAAAACGCTAATTTTCTCCCTCATTTTTTCCGAATGGCAACAGTCTGAAAAAATGGAGATAAAAATCTGATTTCTGAATCTGCTTTCTGCTTTAAATCTGGAAATAAAAATCCGAAAAATGTCGAATCCGAAATATTTCGAAAAATGTTGCCACTGCTCGCTTTCAAATCGTAGAGTTTGTTAATAAAAAATTTGTAAGTTTAACAAAATATGAAATAAAAGTACCAAACATTAAAGCCAAACATTAAATGTATAATTATTATACAAAATCATAATCTGTCGTTAAAGAAAGCACGCGATTGCGTGTGACGTCATTATATGTCGAAGATGTTTCGTTTATGTTAGTATTTTAAATAAATAGCTGCTGTTGGCAACATTTTTTACTTCAGATTAGGATAACTGACTGCGACGTTAATTCTTTTGATATTAAGAAAAAGTTGCTATATTACGTCAAATTTAAATCATGACGTCATATGTACTAACCAGAAATATCAAAAGGTTTTGTTTCCTGGTTTGGCAACAAAAAATCATTTACGAATTGGTTGTTACCTGGAAAGAATGAACTGATTTCATTCATATTAAAATGCTTTTAACACATTTTCTTTTCAGGTATACATAGCCGTAAATTTAATTATACAAAATTATATTGTACAGGGGCACATAATTATAAATTTTGTTTTCGCTGCAGCCCCTGACGGGGTTGACCGTTAATTTCAAATATAAAATTTGATTAAAAATAAAAATTAACTAAAAATTATTAATAAAAGATTAATTCTATAACTAATAGGTCCGTCGTAACTCCTCGATTTTTACAACGACTTCAGAGGTTTCAATCCACAGCAAGATTCGATTATTATTTCCTTAGATCTTATGAGTTTTATATTTTCTAACTTTTAATATGTAAAATTCAAACTTTAAAATTTTTATGTTAAAACTGCACTTTTATCTAAACTTTTTTAAACTCTACTTTACCATAAAAAATCAATACATTGACAATCGGTATGATTACTTTATACCAAGGTTATATCGATCTATCAAATAAATAGCAGACGAAATCTTCGCAAAAGAACAGTCTCAGCATTACAAGCCCATCTAACTCGGAGGAAGATTATTTTGATATCTGATCAGACAACTAGGATTTGTTCGAAGGTATGTGAGGTGATTCATCGAATAAAATAAGCAGCACGTGCTTTCTCTCAAGGAGATTAAAATCGAACAAGAAAAAAAAAGGGGGAGAGCAAAAAACTGATGTAATTTATTACAATAGAGCAGAAGGGCAAAAAAGGAAAAGAAGTAGTCGATTTATTAGATCAAACATCGGTGGTTTCCTTTCTTTCTCTTCTTTTTCTTTTCTTTTTTATAGAAAAATGGTCAAATGGTATAGGAAGATAAGATAAGAAAGAGCTCATGTACGGAGCTGGCGGATTTATGAAGTGGGAATCCATTTCAACTGAGCTTTCGGAGGTACCTTATCTAAATACGTAGGACATGTTTATGATTTGTGAAAAATTAAATAATGACTTTAGAACCTCTTGAAAAGGGAAGCCGTCATAATTGCGATTTGCAGGCTCTTATAAATCCGCTTTGGATTTATGGTACAACATCAGTTAATATCTAGTATTTTCATACATGGTAGATGACTATCGCAAGACGGTTCACACGCGGTACTCACGGTTTACACGATAATACTCACGGTTCACACGAGGTAAATAACTCAACGCATCGCAATTTTGAGCGCAGTAGTTACTAAATGAAATATTTCTGCAACATTAGTATTTCCGAAAAACAAACTTCACACGTTGAAGAATCAATTAAAAAGGAGCGTACTTAAATTTATAGTATATTTCATCAATCTAGACTTGTGCTCCCTGATAAATAAATAGAACAAATAACATTAATAAATATATATAGAGAGAAAGAGAGAGATCTGAAAGGGTTCAGATTCTAAAGGTCGCCCAAAAGGGTTTGGCGTCTTTTACGTTCGCGCTGAGCTCGCAAGCTACCAAAAATTTTAACAGCAACATAGCAGCATATGTTTAGAATTCCCGATGCAGTTTTAAGTGTGGGCATAAATTTTTCAATTTTTTTTCACACTTTTCTCAATTTATGATATCAATGTTCACTTTTCTTAGTAAGATGGCATGCACAACTTTTTTTTTTTAAATTAACGTTCTGTATATTTACTTTATTTATTAAATATCACGTTCTTAGCGTTTATGTCACATAAAATTCGATTTAACAGCAAAATCACAAAATATTTAAAAACAGCATATCTTTAGAATTCCCAATGAACAGTCTCGCGAGCTGGAGAAAAAAAATGTTTTATTTCGTACAGTGTTGCCACAGCTCGCTTTCAAATTATTGAGTTTGTTAATCAAAAATTCATTAAAGTTTTAGATAATGTGCAATATAAAATTTGAGATTCAAAATTCGGATTTCCGGGTGCACATGTTCGGGTGGAGGATTACGCTATTCAAAATCTGATGGCTCTAGGTACCGTAGTTTTTTTTTCGCAACGTAAAGAACATACACACATACATACAGATTCTTCATTATTTAATTTCTTTAAAAATAATACAGAGCGATAATATTTAGTGGCAACAATTTGAAAAGTTATATAGCCGTTTATAGTGGGCGACGCAAAATCCCGTTTTGTGATTAATAGCCTATTCAGTCAAACACCTTTTTGGGCTAAAAATGTTTAAACTTCTGTTCAGTTATTCGGGAAATTTTTAATCGTATGGAAAAAATGTATTTGCAATAAAAATATTTCATAGAAAGTTCTTGAAAGAATCTTACTTTTATAGTCGTGATATTACATCTCACTTAGAATAGTTATGATGAGTTACAAATCATAAGAACCATAAATCCGTCGAAAGAGCATACAAAAAGGCTTTAATTTTTTTTTCTCAGGAATATCTTTAAAAATGAGGAAGGAATAAAAAGCTCCTAAATTGTTTTTGAACAAATTTCCTAAATTTGAAATTGTAAAGACATAAATACTCAAACTTTTTTAGATACAAACCTGTCTGCTTATCTTCAAATTGATTTCTGACATTCTCTGGTTTAGATCAGGGCTTCTTAAACTTTTTTTAGTCGTGACCTTTTTATCACTGAAAATTTTTTCGCGACCCCAGGTCACCATAATATTTTACGAGCATTTTGTGGGACCGCATAAGCATTGCACAAATCCGACATACACGTGAATGAAACTGTCAATTTTTTTAATTGTACTGTAATATACTATTGCAATTTTAGGTGAATAACTTTAATTTCTAATTTTAAGACATAAAAAAATGTGAAAATTAAGTAACAGACGAAATGACAGCGTCACATGCAAAGCAAGTAAAATGAACGTTTATATTATAAAGCGAATGCGTCGAAACGTTTTCGTTTTTTCTTTATCTGTATTGTCTTATTTTTATCTAGTTTCAGGTACATTGCGTAAAAATATTTGGTAATTGTAAAATTATTATAATCAGTTAAAGAAATATCAAAACTGCTAAAATTTTTGGCGCCCCCTGCCCCTGCTTAAACTGTGACTTAGATGAACGTTCTTCAGATTCAGTCTTTATTGAACGAAAGGTCCTTAAGGATATACAGTTTCTAGAAAAATATTATGAATCAAATGCAGATTCGTTAAAGATGTTTTCTTGAAATTAGATCTAAGTGTTTTATAACAGGAATTTCTTCCATTTCTTTACAAGCGCACCATTGGTCGAGATGATAATACGACGAACACTGACAGTTCGTCTGAGATTTGCCTTCGGAAGAATTAAAACGATAATTCTGTCGGCTTTCTCTGTATATAACTTATATTTATCTAGAAAAGTTTTCTACGAAAGCATCCCTTTTAGGTTGATAGTCTTCGTATGCTTCGCCGTAAAAAATACCGTAGCTTGAATGTACATTCCGAAAAAAAAAGGGGGGACAGTTCTGTATCCCTTCTACTAGGTCGATTGACGAAATTCAACTTGCATTTTTCATGTCTTGAAAGCGCAACTTAGAAGATGTATTAGATTTATACAAAGCGTTGCTCTAATATGGGTATTTTGACACAAAAGCGGACTTTTTCTAAAATGACTTGCCAATTTTTTTCCATATTTCGATTCTATGACTCCAAATATGTCAAACTGATATGTTCTATAAAAATCGAAAGAGCAGTTTTTAAAAAATTAGCTCTCAAACTTTTAGCTTCTCAATGTTAATTGAATTGGTATATATTTGTTAATATCTCTTTTTTTATTAAACTTATTTGATTCTTCCTTTCACATTTCCAAATTTAGGTTCGTTCCAAATAAAGTTCGCCTATTTTTTATGATTTATTTTTAAAATTTGTATTTTTAAAGAACTTTCCTAAATTTTTCGAAAAACATTTTGAATTATAACCTGTAAAATTTTTAACATCATTTTAATTTTTTAACATCAAGAAGATATATTTCTAGGCACACCTACAAAAAAATTAGAGTTTTTTATTCAAACTTTTCTAAGATATACATGAATTTACATATTGACGCGTTTTGAAATTTGGCATATTTGTTAGGAGCGATAATAACGCCAAATGTGGTTTGCGCACTTTATTAAAATTATTTGAAAGCATGAACGATGACTTTTTTTCCGTTCGTCTGCAATGAAAAAAAAGGAAAGGAAAATAGGTTGGTATAAATTTAGAAGTTCGCTAAGTGAATTATTCTCGGCGCAAACTGAAAAAAAATGCGCCAAGATAATTTTTGAATCTTCCGTAAATTTCGCACCAAATTTTACAAAATTTAATATTTAGGTATAATTTGAGTCGTAGAATCGAAATATGGAAAAAAACTGGCATGTTATTTCAGAAAAAGTCCGATTTTGTGTCAAAATACCTATGTTAGAACAATTGTATATACAAATCCACTATATATCCTAAGTCGCGCTTTCGAAACACGAAAAACACAATTTGAATTTTGTCAATCGGCCCAGTGGAATGGGAGATATAGAAGTGTCCTCTTTACCTTCGGTTAAAAAGATATCTTGTCTGCTGATTCATTCATTAGTCAAATTTCAGGCGTGGAGATCTTTTTCCTTCCATTGAAGAAAAAAGCTCCAAGACCAAGGTTCATGCAGTTAATTCTTGCAGCCAATTCTTGCAGTTCATGCAGTCAATCTTGTTCCAAGCTGGGACTCTTAAGTTGCTACTCAGTTTCGCTAGATCAATGCTTTTTTTTTTTATACACCCCTTTACCACTGCTGCTTCAAAACTAGAAAAATACATTTAAATCTATTTATATTTATATTACTTTGAAATATAAATAATGTATATAATATTACTTGTTTCATAAATTAAACAAAATGTATAGAAAGTGTTGATAAATACCAAAAGTTAAATAAAATACTTCTTATATTCATAAACTAGATTAATACTTAACAGGTAAATAAAAGGATGATCGCATTCCCCTCCCCGAAAATATGAAATATCCGCCCTGGTTGAGAAACCTGCTGTATACTCGTATTTTCACAAAAAATACATGAAGTTTATTTTTGCTTTCCTTAAAAGCCAGACGAAGGCTAGCCGCTGCGCGGCCAGCCTTCGTCTGGCTTTTAAGTGTACCGGAAAAATGCCTAAAGAGAACACCAAACATTAAATTTGAGAACTGCACAGAATTTTACTCTGC
>KK121415.1:363654-381059 GCA_000611955.2 Stegodyphus mimosarum | reverse complement strand
TAATCATCCTAATAAATAAATTAACCAACTTCCTGCTGCCTTCTCTAGACAAACGTCCAGTATCCAAGAGAAACATTAAATTTAAAAACAGCACAGAATTATCGCCCTCATTTTTCCGTGCTGATATCAGCAACAATGGCTGTGTGCCATTGTTGTTCATATAATGAGAGAAAATTATCAATTTGATACTATTTCATCTTGTCTAGATGCATCTCGTGTACCAGATTTCATAGGCCTGGGTCTATTAGCTTACGCGCAGTACGAACGAAAGACACCTACACACACAGAAAGACTCGCCCTTTTAAATATAGATATATAAATTAATTAAACAATTTACCTTTGCAAAAAGAAACAATCTTTCAATTTCTTAAACTGTTCAATAGAGTAAAATCTCGCTTTGCTATAGCCCATTATGTCTTAAAAAGACGCGATTTCGTCAGAAAATACAAAATTAAAAAAAAAAAAAATTCGAATTCGAATTTCGAAAAACTCGCTTCGAAGTGAACTGGCTCATGCAAAAAAATAATGCAAAACGTTTCAATATCTTACAAACAGTGGAATAAGCAAAAAATAACATGAAAGAAAGTCAAAAAACAAAACATTTCGGCAGAATTTTACTCTGCAGAGCAACTTTATCAAAAAAGAAATCAATAAAAATGTATTATACATATAAAAAATGACAATGAAATATGCAGTATTCCTTAATACAAATATTACTTATCCTAATAAATAAATTAATAAACTTCCCTTTGCAAAATCTTAAGAACTCAAATGGTATAAACAGATTAAGAACTTAAACAGATTAAAAAATATCATGCAAAACTTTTTTATAATTAAAACATAATATTACAATGAAATAAGCAATATCCCTTGATACAAATGTTAATTATCCTAATAAAGTAATTAAACAATTTACCGTTGCAAAAAGAAACAACTTTTTAATTTCTTAAACTTTTCAGTCTCTTAAAAACAGTAACATAAGAAATACGATTAAAAATTGTTGCCAAACCGAAATTTTTAAAAGAATGAAACTATTCAAAATGATGCAATTTCATCAAAAATCTATCAACAACAATAAGAAAGGAAAATTGTTGCCAAAACTACATTTTAAAATATCTGAGATGTGAGAAGTGTATTCGGAAGCTTCATTTAAAAAATTTAAAAAAAATACAAAATATTATTATTTTCCCAAAATTGTTTTTTTAAAAGGAGTCGAAAGGATTAAAGTTCAACGTGTCCAAAAATCAAAGGAAAATAAACAGCACATTTTTTAAAATAAGTTTTTTAAAAAAAATCCCGCCGAAAAGGTGTTAAGCTCACCTTCCTAAATAAATTCGCATTTAATCGATTTATTGAAATACGAAATTTATTTTAAGTTCGTAAAAGAGCTAAGTGTCTACGCTTCACGACGATGTAAAAATGAAATGTATAGAGTGAAATCTCGCTTTCCTGTAGCCCATTATGTCTCAAAATGACGCCATTTGGTCACAAAACATAAAATAAAACAATTCTAACTAGAATTTCGAAAAAATCGCTTCGAGGTGCGCTGGCTCTTGTGTAGATACACCTGTGTACCAAATTTCGTGGCCCTGGGTCTATTAGCTTACTCGCAACACGAACGAAAGACACACCCCCCCTACACACACACAGACTCTTTGTTTTATTATATGTAGAGATTATTTTTTTTAACGAAATCTCTTTAAGACGGAAAGAATGGAAGATACTTGATGACAAATAGCTTTATTGGAAACTGGATCTCCTTTCTCAAAGCTCTTATTTTGTGAAAAACTATAAAGAATGCTACGTGTTTAATTTCAATACTTTTTTCAGCCGAGAAAAAACATTTTTCATCTAGTAAATCTGTCCGCACTTGCTACCAAAATCCACACTTGCTATCAAAAAATAAGTAAATAATAATAATATGCGCCAAAGGGGCCTTTTTTGAACGTTTTGCGTGTTTCCTTCATTTATTAAATATCATGTTCTTCGCACTTAAACCATAAAATTCAATTCAACAACACTATCACAAAATAACTTCAAAAAAGAATATTTTAGAATTTCCGATACACAATCTCGCGCGCTGGAGATAAGTATTTTTTTTTCCTTACAGTGTTGCCATTGCTCGCTTTGAAATCGTTGAATTTGTTAATCAAAAATTCATTAAGGCTTTACAAAATATGAAATAGATAACAAAACATATTCCAAATTAAAAATTTGGGCTTCCAGAAGCTCATATTCGAGCGAAGGACTACGTTATTCAAAATTTGATGTCTCTAGGTACCGTTGTTTTTTCACAGTGCGAGAAACGTACATATATTCATGCAGATTTTTCATTATTTCATTTCTTTAAATGCAATGTAGGGCTTTAGTATTTTGTGGCAACAATTTGAAAAGTGAAACGCCGTTTATAGTGAAATAAAGCAAAACGCCAAAACGAGATTAATAGCCCTTAAATGGCCCTTCTGAGCCGTTAATAGTGAAATAAAACAAAACGCCGAAACGAGATTAATAACCCTTCTGGGCTAATCCTTTGGTCTAAAAAAAGAAAGAAAAAAAAGGCAAGTCTATTTCTCATAAAAAGCCAGGTTTTCTTAGTAGAAATTAAATATTTGTACACTCTGTATCCATTTATAATAAGATTGTAGGTAATCTTAAATTGCCTGCTTTTAATTTTGCTTTGCTTAAAATTAAACGGGCTGCACTGCTGTTAATACAATTTTCATATAAGCTACATGTATCCTAATAATAAGATCCTTTCTTGAAGTAACAAACGGCTCAATCTCTGAAGCCACATTACTGTGTTTGGTAATTATAGTATACGAACCTTCTGTGTAAACATCAAGTTTCTCTTCCAGCATATACCATTTAAAATTGCGAAACTTTGAAGATTATCAAACGTATCTCGTAATGTTGTCTATTTCGGATTTACCTGCAGACACAATTTCTGTTGTGTGATTTTCGAATTTACATGTAGACTGCAGCTACTTTACAGTACTTACGCAGTTCTGAATATTGTCCAGATGTTTAGCAAAGTACTCCGTGAAATGGTGAATTGTTTCCTCAAATATTATTAGCTACACAGTAGTTTCTAGACACTCTCATTGGGCAAAAGAGAAAAGCTCAACCTATTTACCTTTATTCTCAATGATGCTTGATATTATGGTTTTAAAATAGGCAACAAGCACCGAAAGCTTTCACCAGTGGATTTTCTACTTCATTCTATCGTTACACCGATTTGGAACAGCGCTTCAATGTCATTGATTCAAAAGAAGGAAAAGCTGCGTGTAAAAAAAAAAAGATGTGATTTGGATCATCCCAGTTTTCTGTTCGCATCGAGAAGAAAGCAAAAAGTTAAGACAGTCTTTCCATGTGGATTTGTGAAGTATTGAACCAGCCTGGCAATCCAGATGTCCAGAATCCGAGTCCAAGTATCTGTATTTTTTTTCCCATCGTTTCAAGCTGCTTTTCTCTAACCGCTTAAGGAGTATTTTCTAAAGCCTCCAAATTCCTGTTTTCTATTGCACGCTTCCAAGAAGTCCACGACGATTCTTTTCTTATTGGAAGACACAGTGATACCTTAAAGTAGATGTCCCCATATACTTTAAGGCCATGTAAGCCGCAACATCAGTGTGGCTTATAAGAACGAAGCGAAATACCCCAGTACTTTCGCATAAATTGTACTTAGACTATTATGGTTTTAGACTTTGACCAGAAATGCTTTAGTGCCAGATCAGAAATGCTTTAGTAGGAAGAACATTTAACAGATCTTATAGATATATGACCATTTTTGAAAAGCACCTATGAGCTTGCCAAATTGTTTGAAAATTATCGACAAACTCGGATGGATTCAAAGTCCTCTCAAATGCAAAGACTGGATATAATTTACTTCTGCGTTTCTAGACTGGATATAATTTTATTTCGTTATCTCGCGAAGGTACACTGAAGATGAAATTCAACAGCAACGACCTGACTTACTTTTCGCCACATCAGTTAGGAAATAAATTGTTTGTATAAGATGCTACATTTGCGTAAAACTGATTTTGGTGGCGTCTGAGATGGAAAAAAAAAGAAGTACGCGAGAAAAATCAGCGTGATATAGGAAATGAAGCCGCTATGTTCAGTTTGATTCAAAGATTTCGAAACATTTTCACTTAAAAAAAAGCTCCCTCTTCTTCCCATTAACTATAATCCATTTATTCAATAATATGATTATTATGCATATTGTTACGGATTTTGCATTTAGTTAGCTATTTTTGGTAGAATTGTAATTAAAATTGTTTTATTTCCCCGTGCAGTGTAGCGCGTGACCAGTTTTAAGAGAAAGCTACGCCGAAAACGTGAAAATACAACAGTACGCGGCATTTAATAAAAAGATACCTCGTAATTTATATTTAAATTGAAATAATGCAATTCTGTGTTAGCTGTAACTGTAATTCTGCCTCTTTTGCTTACCAGAAACCTCCAGAAATTACAAGAAGCTTCTCGTGACTGATTAAAAAGCTTATAAAAGCCGGAGAAAAACATCCCAGTTCTGTTGTTTACTAAGTTATTGTTGCTTACACAGCCGCTGTAATTTTGAGATCGGATTAGCTTTCTCTGCACTTTGAATTGTGTTCCGTTTAACGTTTTAATAGTTTAAAATATAACTACTGTGTGGTATTGCGATATTGCACGAATTTTATTAACTTTTCATCAGACTTGTGCATTCAATCTATTACGAAACAGTACGCCCGCAACAATATATTCTTATTGAGCCTATCTTAATGTAAATCGTTTTTTTTGAATTTAAAATATATGTTTCTTTTTAACCCAAAAGGGCGTTAGTCCGAATTTTGAATTTCTAATTTTGCATCTCACATTTTGTTAATAAAAAATCGTTTGCTGCAAAAGAAGTAAATGCAATTGTACTATGTTTTTAAAAGGCAAAATTATCGTCTGTGGCTTGAAAGTTTTGTTTTTTATTATTCAAAATGGCGAATTTAACAATGCAGTGAGTGGTTCGAAGGCTACATTTACTCTCTTTCCGAAGAGAAATGTGCATACTCCGTTATCCAAAAACGATGTGAGAGTCATGGTTTTGTGATATCTAAAGCGTCGATAGGTAATATCATCAACAAGAAAGTAAAAAACGTCAAATTGGAGCCTCAAGTGTGACAAAAATTCCAAACAAGTATCCAAGATAAAAACGGACATCTTCGGCTATTGCAAAGGTACGTTGTTTAATGTTAAAAGAATATCCCCCTAGTCAAAGGACAGTTGCAAAATCATTAAAATGCTCGGTATCCACTGTAAACAAAATAATAAACGTTGATTTAAATCTTAAGAAAGCGAAAAAACGCAATTCTTCCAAAGCATATCGCTCAACGCAGGACACGCTGCAGAATTCTATATGAGAAACACTTATCCAAAGAAAAATGGTAAACAATTGTCACAATAGATGAAGCATGGGTGTATTTAAATGATTGTAGCAAAAAAAGAGCCATTTATTATCATAAAAGGGGAGAAAAAAATTTAAGTACATGGTTCAAAGAATCAAAAGGAAGTTTTTGTAAGGGATTCATGGTTGTTGCTGGTGTTTCTTATAATGGCAAGTTAAAAATAAAGTGAGTGCAAAAAAATGTCAAGTTTAACTCCAAATACTATCAGGAACATATTTTATCGCCAATTTTTCTGAATGAAATATCACCGCTTTACCCACAGTGCCATCCATCTGTCAGACTCCATCGGGACAAAGCTAGCAGCCACACATCAAAATCCACTGTAAATTTCCTAAAAGAAATGGAACAAAAAAACTGGTATCAAGGCCATACCCTTCACTGATATCCCTACTAAATCTCCCGATGTGTCATCTACGGATTTTTGTGCTTTCGGACTTTTAAAAACTGCATTATCCAAACGTTGTCCCCAAACCCTAACAGGACTCTGGAAAGCTGTTCGGGAGGAATGGGATAGAATACCTCTTCTGATACCTCAAAAGGCATTGTTATCCTGGAAATTGCGGTGTAAATAGTTCAGAATAAGAGATGTCAAATAGAACATTTAAAACACAAGAATTTTATGTAATTTAGTTTTGTGAATACAATATATATCGTCTAAAAAATGTGCGAACAGCCTCTGTATACGGAATAAAATATTTTTATTTCCAGAGCGCGAGACTCTCTGTCGGAAATTTTAAAGCTGTGATGTTTTTAAACATTTTGTAATTTTGCTGTTGAATTGAACGTATGTGCGAAGAACATGATATCTAATAAATAAAGTAAACACAAAAAACGTTAATAATAAAAAGACACAAAAGAAAAGTTTTGTAAGCCTTCTTACTGAGAAAACTGAACATTGATATGATGAGCTGAGTAAAGACTGAGAGAAATAGTAAAACGTATGCCAACACTTAACATCGCATTGGCAATTCTAAACATATGGTGCTTTTGGAATTTTGCTGTTGAATCATGTATGGCGTAAGGACGAAGAAAATGGTGCTTAATAATGAAGCTATGACGGTTGAATGCAAGAGGAAACTGGTAGACTATGAGCTGTAAATCTTCTATGAACAGTTTCGAGATTTTTGGCCCTTTTTATTTAACATTTTATTTAAACTTAAAAATTTGCTTCAGAATCCATGTAAGACAACGGCTGTCTAGACTGCTTCCTAGACAGTCTACAGATGATCGTCGAATCAACATCAGCCGATTTACATAACATGCGGCATCATAAAAGTCATTTTTATTTAAACTAAAAGCATAAAGGCTCAAAGAATTTGAAATACATTAATTTATGCTTAAATATTTTAACTTATTTCGTAAGGAATGTAGATATTTTAATATTCGAGCAAATTTTACATTCCAACTCAAATAAACTTGTGTTGAAATATAAAAGAAATAAAGTACAAATTGAGTAAATAGTTGAATAAAGTACCATTAACACAGTTGATAAAAACCAGAAAATCAATCTTTGTAAGCTGATACTTCAGATAGTAGTCTAATTAAATTCAATTTTTTAATATTAATTTGATTCAATATATTCCTGTTGACAGTAATTAATTGGTGCAGTTTTTTAATCTCGTAAGTAAGTCGCCAAGTTATATAATCAGAAAAAATTGCAATGTGAAATTTTCTAATGACAGTACAACACCCAAAAGAGTACCCTGAAAATTTCAAAACGAAATAGAATATAAAAATCACAAGCTTAAAAAAAAAAATGCAATCTGAGCTTATAAGGATTTAACTCCTGAAACTATTTTACTTCTATAAATTTACGAATTAATCACCTAAGGTATAGAATATGAAATTTCGTATTTAAGATAAGCTGTTCAAAATGAAAAGGCTAAAAGGAGAAAAAACTGTTAAAATATTATTCCATCATAAATTAACACTACAAACGCCTTGGTCCCGTGGAAATTTATGTATTTTTTAGTAAAGGAAAACCTTAATTATTCAAAACGTAACATTGCATTCACTTTGCTGGATCATCTGCGCAAGAAGCTTGTAAAGTATCGTTTAAGTTTTTAACCAGGTATTTTATGTTAATATACTTTTCTATGTCTCGTTTCTGTTTCCCTCCCCCAATGTAAATTTTTAGCTCGTGCGGTATTCTAATGAGGTAGAAAGTAGAGAGTATTTAAAGGAAGCTTTTGGAGGGTAAAATCAGAGCGTGTTCTGCCTGCTCGAAGGCCACGTTGTTAACTTTGATTCTCTAGCGATTAGTATCCTGCGGCACTGAGTTGTTCTTCCCATTAGCCTTGTTAACACTGACTTTGGTCAAAGCCAGCTTACGCGCTAATTATACTGCAAAGCCATTAGGCTGTAATTTCATTTGTTTTAGTTCATCCATTCTGTTTGATTTAAAGCCGAAGCTAATGGCTTCTTTCTGTAAGCACGAGTTGGTTCTGTCTGTTGAACTTTAGTTGAGTTAAACGCAGTGTCCTTTACACCCTTTAATTGCCACTCTGTGGTACTTAGAAGACATAGTCATAATTCATCAATTGTCTTTTAGAGTTCTCTTCAAATTTTATGCTACCTAAGAAAGACAGACTCCATAATCTTGCAAAAAATAAAATAGCCTTTCAAATGGCAATACTAATACTGGCAAAATTAGTATACACTTTTCAGTTTTCTCTCAGCTCATCATACCAACGTTCAGTATTCTCAGTAAGATGGATAATTTTTTTTTCTATTTTTTTCAATTGACTTTTTATGTGTTAACTTCATTTATTAAATATCATATTCTACGTGCCAGAGAAAATTCAGTTCGAAAGCAAAATGACAAAATGTTTAAAAATAGCATATCTTTAGACTTCCTGAAAGTATACACATGCAAATAATGAGTGCAACTAGTTTAATTTCATAAAAATATTGAATGTTTTTAATTAGACATCTCATGATTAATACATGTTTAATCAATCACATAGAAAAGTGGAAAAAAAAGTATTCTTAAGAACTACGTTGATAGCTTTTAAATAGCTTAGTTTATTATTCAGTAACATTCCAGTCTAAATTTGAAAGTATCTTAAGCTTTACAGAATGGCAGCTCGATGGCGCGTGGAATATAAAAGTGTTTTATTTCTGGCTGACGCAATACATTGCTTTTATACAGCAGAGTTTATTGATTTAAACTGAAAGATTAATATTTTACATTTTTCCGAATGGCCACTGTCTCACGCGATGGAGATAAAAATGTTTCATTCCGAACAGTATTGCCATTGCTCGCTTTCAGATCTTCTGAGTTTCTTAACCAAAAATTCGTTGAAGTTTTATAAAATGTAAAATGAAATAAATAAATAAAATCTGAAAGCTTTTAGATTTTATAATACGCCCAAACGGACTTTTTTTAACGTTTTATGTGTTACCTTTATTTATTATATATCATGTTCTTCGCACTTACACCATAAAATTGAATTCAACAGCAATAACACAAAATAATTTAAAAGGAGCAACTCGCGCGCTGGAGATAATTCTTTTTCCCCGTACAATATTGCCATTGCTTACTTTGAAATCGTTGAATTTTTAATCAAAAATTTGTTAAAATTTTACAAAATATGAAATAGATAATAAAACAAATTCCAATTTCCAAATTTGGGATTCCAGGTGCCCACATTCGAGTGGAGAACTACCTTATTCCGAATTTGATGTCTATAGGTGCCGCTGATGAATTTGATGCGAGAAAAATACATACATTTTTAATTATTTAATTTCTTAAATGTAACAGAGGGTTCTAATATTTGGTGACAACAATTTGAAAAGTGAAACGCCCTTTCATATTGGACGACGCAAAATGCCAAAACGAAATTAATAGCCCTTCAGGCCAAATTGCCCCTTTGGGCTAAAAAATATTAATTCTTTTTTTTTTTTGTTAATTAAAAATCTGAAAGCTTTTAGATTTTACATTACGCCCAAAGGGGCATTTTTTTAACGTTTTGTGTGTTACATTTGTTTATTAAATATCATGTTCTTCGCACTTAAACCATAAAATTCAGTTCCACAGCAATATCGCAAATTAATTTTAAAATGAGCATAGCTTTTAGAATTTCCGATACACAGTCTAGCGCTCTGGAGATAAAAATGTTTTTTTCAGTACAGTGTTGCCACTGTTCGCTTTGAACTCGTTGAGTTTGTTCATCAGAAATTCGTTAAAGGTTTACAAAAAATATGAAACAGATTATAAAACAAATTCCAAATTCCAAATCAGGCCTTCCAGATGCCCATATTCGGTGGAGGATAACGTTATTCAAAATTCGATGGCTCTAGGTACCGTTGTTTGATCACAATGCGAGAAACATACATACATTTATGCAGATTCTTCATTATTTAATTTCATTAACTATAGTACAGGGCTCTAATATTTGGCGGCAACAATTTGAAAAGTGAACCGTCATTTATAGTGAACCAACGCAAAAAGCCAAAACGAAATTAATTTGCTTCTGGGCAAATTGCCCTTTGGACTAATATATATGTGTGTAAAATCTGGTACCTGTTTTATTTGTTCTATAATAGAACAAACAACATCCTCCTACTGCCGTTAGTAATCTTACGCACCAGCGGCTCTTTAAACTAAAAGAGAGAGCCTACCGATATATATTTTTTAATCCAGTGACGGGTGCAAGTCATTATATACACTGGCTACTACTAAGGAATCGGCGGTCACTTTTTTATAGAGGCGTCTAATAACTGTTGCCTCCTATGAGGGGACAGACAATTTACATCCATGCCTTCTCCGTGATTCGAACCCGGGCCCTTATTTACGTCAGTCAGTGTCTCTAACCATTATACTGTCTGAAAAGCGAATGTTAAACAGCAGTTAGAACAAAAATTGCCAAAATTTCGATCGCCAAATTTTCGAAAAATCGTCAAAATTCTATCGCGAACTTCCAGGTCACTGGAGTGTTTCTGGTAGCTTGTGAAAATTTATTTAAATTATTTAACCGTTAATTTTATTTTGAAGCAACATTCCTATTACTCTCGTTTTCAACCCACGCTTTCTTGCTAGAATGCAAACGAGGTGGCTTGTGTGTATTATAATAAGGTAGAAAGACGTTAGTGTGAATTTAGAGAGCGAGAGAGAGCGTGTTCTGCCTACCTGAAAACCACGTTGATAATATCTTTGATTGACTACAGCGATTAGTTTCTGTAGCGTTGAGCGCTTCTAGCCATTAGGCTTGTTTACGCCGACTTTGACGAGTCAGAGCCTGCCTGCACGTTAAGTCACTAGTGAAAAGCCAATAGGCTAACTTAATTGTATTCTGTTTCAACTTACTTGTTACCTTTTGAGTTAAGCCAAAAATGTTGGCTTTTGCAAGCACGAGTCGATGCCATCTGTGAATATATTGAGTTAATAAAGGATCCTTTTCACCCTTTCTCTGGACTTTGTCATACTTAAGACTTCAGGATAAGTCCTTAAGGACCATTCACACTGGGGTTTATCTGAGCTAACGGAATTAGTTCCATGTGTCGACTAGCCTCGCTATGCTTGCTGTTCAGATTTTTCAACTTGCTACCCTATGTGGAAAAACTATTTTTGGAGATGTGTCGGCTACATCAGTTGTCTCCTTTACTCGGATAAACCCCAGTGTGAACGGCCCTTTACACTCTCTGCTGACGTCTAGTTAGTTTATCCTCTCTAAGAACACTAGATGTTATAAGGTCAAAAAAAAAATTAAACAAATATTAAAAGCCAATGTAATAAATGTATGGTTACGCAATAAATCCAAACCATAATTCCCGTGTCACATGACGAATAATACTATAGTGTAAATTTTTAATAAATAAGTTAAATAAGCATCATATGACTCTAAATTATTTCATGAAATCATTAAAGTGCTTTAAATAGATATGTGTAAATAGATTGTTGTAAATTAAATTTAAATTTTAGAATATTGCAAATGCTTATGTAGTCATAAGCACACAAATAATACTGTCGCGTGCGTACGGGCTCGTAATGGATTAAATGAACAAGGCGATAAAAAATTAACAAAATTTATTTTTATCCCAAGAAATAAAACAAAATGCTGAAATATTTCCTCAGCGATATTCCTACAATATCTCAAAATCTGCTAGTAGTTATATTTAAAACTACTAAAACGTTGAATAGAACTCAACTTAAAACACAGAGAAAGCTAATCCGATCTCACAGCGAATTCATTACAATCAAAAACAGCAAAGTAAACAACTCATAAAATAACTGAATTAAGATGTTTTCCTCCAGCTTTTATAAACTTTTTAATCATGCCCGAAAACATTCTGGTAAGTTTTATTTCTCGGGTTTTCTGGAAAGCAAAAGCAATAAGGAGATATCTATTTGTTAAATGCGCATGCTCCTGTATTTTTACCTTTCCGGCGTAGCTTTCTCTTCAAATAAGTCTCGTGCTGCATTGCACGGGGCTATAAAACAATTTTAATTACAATTCTACTAAAAATGGCTAAATAAATACAAAATGTGTAACAATACATAATTAAAACGATATAAAATACTGTTGTTTATGCTGTATTGTTAGCTAGTATATTTTATGTAAATAAGTTGTAGGAAAAATTTAAGCTGAGAACGTCTTAAAGAGCAAAACAATCCTGCGGGAAGAAAATCATCAAAGAAAGGTTGAATTGTTACCCATCGATGGGTGAAGGCATTTTCGGGCGAAACATCATTGGGCGAAAAAGCATATACGTATATATGAAAAAAGACTCTGGATCTATTAAAGAAAAGAAAAATTGAGTCCGGATTTAAAAACAAAATACACGTAATAATAATATGTAATGAAAAAATATTAAAGTAAATTTGAATTTCAATGTAAAAAATTCTTTTTGAACAAAAAAAAAAAAAAAAGGTTTCGGATTTTAAATTACGTCCAAAGGGGAGTTTTTTTTTAACATTTTGTGTGTGACCTTTATTTATTAAATATCATGTTCTTCGCACTTAAACCATAAAATTCAGTTCAAGAGTAATATCGCAAAATAATTTTAAACTGAGCATATGTGTAAAATTTCCTATACACAGTCTCACGCGCTGGAGATAAAAATGTCTTTTTCGTACAACGTTGCCATTGCTCGCTTTGAAATCGTTGAGTTTGTTCATCAAAAATTCGTTAAAGTTTTACAAAATATGAAATCGATAATAAAACAAATTCCAAATTTCAAATTTGGGCTTCCAGATGTCCATATTCGCAGCAGGATTACGTCATTCAAAATTCCATGGCTCTAGGTACCGTCGTTTTATCACATTTGGAGAAACATACATACATTTATGCACATGCTTCCTTATTTAATTTCTTTAAATATAATACAGGGCTGCAATACTTGGTGGCAACAGTTTGAAAAGTGAACCGACATTTAATGTTTCCGAAGCAAAATCGCAAAACAGAAACAATAGTCCTTCAGGGACAAAGCCCCTTTGGACTGAAAAAAAGCTTTGCACATAACAAAATTTTGTTCTTTCTCACAATAATCGGCACATACATTTATGTACCACTAAAATATCACGGCTTGCTATCACTAGGAATGATACGGACATTGCCTTCTTCCGTTATTAATGGAGTTCTCTCTGAGACCTCTTGGGCAAAATCAGACGAGTCTCCTCTGGTGCTGACGTTTCACTGGTTTTACGAACAAATTGGTTATTAACTGTTGTAAGCGTATTTTAATTAGGCCGTTACATAATTCTCTGGAAGAAGTTTTCAAGAATTTCAGTTCATGTTGAAACTTCCCAGTGTTTTCCTCATTAATGTCATATCTGAGGAAATGATACTTCGTTTTCTGGCTAGTTCCAGACCTTTTTTTTATTAAATCTGCAATTATAACTCGATCTTTTTTACAGCATCACTACGTTCTGTGGGATTAGGAGTCTCAAGGACAACCTGTAATTTCATCTTTGCTTATGATTTTATCAAATAACAATTCATTAGTGTTTTCAAACGATCGATCATCGAATCCTTCTCCACCACTTGTGTGTTCTGTTGCAATAATGCTGGGAAATTCAGTCGTATATTACAAACGATGGGATCTTTCTTTTCTACATATTATGGCCGAATCGCTTTCCGAAACGCATTCAAAGATGCTGTGGTTCGACGAGATAATTCGACTAATTATCATCGATACAATCCATGACTGAGAATTTCTTTCACACGCCTATGATTATTAGTTTTTCACCATTCAATTTCTCGAAAACGTGTTGAAATGCTTTCCTTATAAAATATGTTAGTGCGTGCATATACTTCTTGTACATATTTTTTTAAGCACAGAAGGGCTATTAATTTCGTTTTGGCATTCTGCGTTGGTTCACTATAAAAGTCTGAGCCACCTACTAAATATTAGAGCCCTGCATTATATTTAAAAAAATTAAACAATGAAGAATCTGCATGAATGATGTATGTCTCTCGCATTCCGAAAAAACAATGGTACCTAGAGACATCAAATTTTGAATAACGTAGTCCTCCACTCGATATGGGCATCTGGAAGCCCGAATTTAGAATTTGTTTTGTTATCTATTTCATATTTTGTAAAACTTTAACGAATTTTGATTAACAAACTCAACGATTTCAAAGCGTTCCCTTAACATTAACATCGCGTGCATCTTCAAGCATGGATATCTTATGCGCGAGGTTTCTTCACATTTCTTACTGGTATTACGTTGCCAACGTAGCAACGCAAACACGTTTCAGCGTCTAACGGTATTTTGCGTGGAATGACTTTAAATGTCTGTATCACTTTTCAAATTCCCTCTTGAAGCCCACGTGAAAAAAACGGCCTTTTGGGCGCAAGCTTTCCGATTTTTTACTTTGTTTTATTTTTTTATTTTTTTAGAATTCAAGCCAAAAATAAAAAAATAATCTGAAAGTTCTGAGATTTATATTACGCCCAAAATGGGAATTTATTTCATTTGCAGACGTTCACAGAACATACACGTTTCGAGACCATTTGAGTTAACGCCACTTTGGGCTGAAAATATTTAAAAACAACATATCTTCGGAATTTTCGGTAGACAATCTCGTGTACTAGAAATAAAAATGTTTTATTCCCTACAGTGCTTGCCACTGCTCGCTTTGAGTTTTTTAATCAAAAATTTGTTAAAAGTTTTGCAAAATATGAAACAGATAATTAAACAAATTTCAAATTCGGGCTTCCAGGTGCTCATATTCAGGTGGAGGGCTACGTTATTCAAAATTTGATGATTCTAGTTACCATTATTTTTTCACAATGCGAGAAACATACATACGTTCATGCAGATTCTTAATTATTTAATTTCACAGGGCGATAATATTTAGTGGCGATAATTTGAAAAGTGACTGAGTCTTTAGAAAATTTAGAAAAATGACTTGGACAGCGCTTGTGTTAAATCAAAGTGACACACAGAAAAAGAGAATGAAATATTTATTTTGAATTCGTATTAAATCAAATTCGCATAAAAAGTATCATGGGAAAACAAAACAAAGGTATACAGTAAAACTACTATATACATACCAACAGGTTTTGATATGTATATAATTTCATAACAACTATATACAACCATACAGGTTTCGATTCTTTTATATTGAATATCAGAGTTACATAATAAATTCAATCAATTATTTCAATCAAGCTGGATAGGGGAAATGGTACTCTATTTCAAATACGAAAGCAATTTTTGAAAGGAAAACCACCAATATGCCACTTGCTATAAAAAAACATAAGAGAAAAAGTTTAAAAAAAAATGCAAAAAATTATAAATCACTAATCACCTCGAAATTTGTTCTCCGAGCTACTTCTGCAAATTCCGTATGTTCCCATGGTAACCAAGAGAGAGAAAGAGATTACAGAGGGCGTGGTTCGTCCTCATCCCGTTACCCGGGCAACCGTCTCCCGGAAATTGAAAGGAAAGGGTGATGCGCGGATGGCGTGCGGAGAGAGTTGTAAAAAGAGGGCGGATCTGCAAGTGGCACGAACTCTAGGGAGGGGCTTGGAATGAATCGTCAAAAGGATGATCGTCCACTGCAGGGGTACCGGAAAGAAAGGGTGAACGAAGTTCGGACGCCAGAGAAAGCTACTGTAAGAATGTACTACTACAAATATTACATTTTAACATTTTGCTAATAAGTACACTTCATTTACACACAGATGCTAATAAGTGTACACTTCCTTTGCACACAGTGTACACATAAAATATTGTAGTATGAGGTATTTTTTATATGTAAAGGAAGTACACAATAGCCCAAAGAAGCGTTAGCTCAGAAGGAATATTAATTTCGTTTTCGCATTTACCTTCGATTCACTGCAAATGTCCGTATCAGTTTTCAAACTGTTGCCACCAAATATTATCGCCATGTATTATATTTAAAGAAATTAAATAATAAAGAACATGCATAAAGTACATATGTTTCTCGCATTGTGATAAAAGAACGGTATCTAGAGCCATCAAATTTTGAATAGCGTAATCCTCCTCCGAATATGGGCATCTGGAAGCCGGAATTTGGAATTTGTTTATTATCGAATTCATATTTTGCAACACTTTAACGTATTTTTGATTAAAAAACTCAACGATTTCAAAGTAAGCAATGGCAACACTGTACGGGGAAAAAAATATTTCCAGCGCGCAAGACTATATTCGAAATTTTAAAGATATGCTTAATTTAAAATTATTTTGGGATATTGCTGTTGAATTGAATTTTAGGGTTTACGTGCGAAGAACATGATACAGTCAAGTACCAAAAATCCGCCAACTCCTGAAATTCGCGTTGTCTCTCGAAATATAAACATTGAATTTATAGGTTCCAGAAATCGCAAAATGGAGAATGAAATGCCGAAGAAAAAATATTTATCCAATAATGACGTCATAATTACCGAATAATACTGATTCTGTGCTAGTGGCAGAAAAAAAATCTTAGCCCAGAAGAGGTTTTTAGTATATATGATGTGTTCAGATGAGCCAACACTGGCATATCAGATAGCCGATGATGAAATCATTGGCTCTGTTTTGAACTCGCCACAGCAAGAAAACGATTCCGACACCGACACAGATAATGAATTTGATAGGAGTGAGAAAATATCTTTTAATGAGTGTTTGGAAAATGATGAAAAATACCTAAAATATTTAGAACAACAGAGCTGTGTCACAGACCAAGAAGTTATGACCCTAAAGTTTTAAAACAAACCTCTATCAGAAAAATGTTTGAAACAAGTAAATAAAAAAAATGAAATATTTTATGCTTTATTAGTATCCCTTATTTTTACACGTCTCTATTTTTTATGTCCTTTATGCTTTAAAATATTCCTGTAATCACTCATATAAATGAATAATATAATATATATATAATTTAATGCATATAATAAAATAATGTAATAATATATATTATTCTACATAAGAATTTAAGTAAATGTATCTAATATGCCTTATTTATTTTGCACTTTTAGTCTGAATATTATGATTTGGCTTTTCTGTCCTGAAATCCGCAAAATCCTAAAATCCTCACAACCTCTGGTCTCAAGCATTGCGGATTTCTGAACTTCTACTGTATTTAATAAATAAAGGTAACACACAAAACGTTAAAAAAACCTCCCCTTAAGGCATAATATAAAATCTGAAAGCATTCAGATTTTTTTTTCATTTCCCCTTTTTATATTTTATTAACAATTTTTTTCAAATGTTTAGCAAATAAATTTTTTAACAAATACTATAACGAAAAATACAAATCCGATAATCAAAACATGAAACGCATTATCTATTTTTAATGAGCTCAGAAAATCACAAAATTTAACAACAAATAACAGAATATAGAGTATATTTATAGAATGATATAGAATATAGATTTCGTATTTGATATAATAAAATAAATAAAAGTTCTTAAACATTGTTAATAGGATATAACGTGCTGTGATATTTCTGATCTTTATTTGTAATAAATAGGATTTTATCGCTAACAATAATATGGTATGAATAATTTTTTCCCAATA
>KK121415.1:347649-361585 GCA_000611955.2 Stegodyphus mimosarum | reverse complement strand
CAAGTTTACGAGAGAGAGGAGAGGACATTTGAAAGATTTCAGATTTTAATGCTCCCACGAAAGGTCTCTTTTTATCAGTAGAAATGACCCAGATCGAACAGCGAAACATTTTATAAGATACCATGATAACATTTTATAAGATACTAAGATACTAAATGAATATTCATTTAGACTAATATGAGAATGTTATATACATCTTCTGAGTGTTTGAAAAGTGAAAAAAATCTATAAGGTAATTTCATAAAAATATCGAATGCTTTTAATTAGACCTACTATGAATTAAATACATTTTTCCTTAAACCAAGCGAATTCGAAAGTAAAAAAAAATAATATTCTTAAGAACTGCATCTATTACTTTTAAATAGCGTAGTTTGTTAACCAATGACAGACAGATTAAATTTTAAAAATAAATATTTTACATTTTACCGAATAGCAAGTGAAAGAACGCATTTACATTAGACGCAATTTAAACTGAATCACAGCAAAATAGTGTTTTGAGATTTATAGCCCTTTTGGGTTAAAGCCAAAGAAGGTTTTCAGATAGTTATTAGACTATACAGAACTACGTTTTCATTCTAAAGTATGAATCGGAGTCACGGAGATAAAATGCGAAGTAACAGAAAAAAAAAAAAGTTTGAAAAGTTCTTTACCGTGTAAATTTATGCACATATTTACAATTATTTATTAATTCATTAACGTTAATTAATAGTTAATGATCGCTCACATTTATTAGCCTAAGCAGGCGTTAGCCCCTATTAGTCTCGAAATGGCATTTTGCGTCAATTCACTATAAACGGCTGTTGTTGATAATACACTCACGTTTGTGAAAATTGCAACACCATGAAGGACTTACGCGAGTGAGCTGAAAATTTCAGGAAATGCAAAGTAGCGCATGATATGCAAATGATTAGAATTGCAAATCCGTAGCGCATGCGTATGCTGAGCAGCGCCCTCTGAACGGCTGATGGATCCGAATAAATAGACGGCTGTAGCGAGGCGTGTATGGTTATCGGTGGTTATCTGCTAGTGGTAAACGTTAACTCAATCTGTACTTATGCCTCGTCGACGAAAGAGAGCGAGATTTGAACAACTTACAGAGTTTGAACGAGGGAGAATCATCGGCCTTCGTGAAGCTGGATTGTCGTATCGTGCAGTAGCCTCTCGTGTGCAGCGTAACAGCAGCACAGTGATGCGCGTTTGGAAGCAGTGGACGGACGAGTGTCGGACAACTCGGAAATCCGGGAGTGGACCCCGAAATGTGACGTCAGCTCGCGATGATAGACACCTGGTCCGCATGGCGCGGACGGACCGTACAGCTTCCTCTAGACAATTGGCAGCACTGTGGTCAATAGCTACAGGTGTTTCATTGTGTGCTTCATCAATTCGTAGACGTCTGCTGCAGTGTGGACTGCGCGCACGGACTCCTTTATACAGGATCCCCCTAACGCACGACCATCGCCGCCTGCGGCTACAATGGGCCAATCAGCATAGAGACTGGCGTGCTGATTGGCAGCATGTCGTGTTTTCTGACGAATCCCGCTTTAATTTGTGGTACCATGATGGCCGCATTCGTGTCAGACGCTATGCCGGTGAACGCCACCTTCCGGAGTGCATTATCGAACGCCACAGTGGACGAACACCCGGAGTTATGGTCTGGGGCGCCATAGCATATCATAGACGATCTCAATTGCTACGAATTGTGGGCAATCTGAACAGCAACCGGTATATCCGTGAAGTTCTACAGCCCGAAGCTGTTCCCTTCCTTCAAAGCTTGCCAGGCGCTGTATTTCAACAGGACAATGCCCGCCCTCATACTGCTCGGATTGTTAAATCCTTCTTTGCAGCGCAGCAGGTACAGCTTCTTCCTTGGCCTGCGTGTTCCCCGGATATGTCGCCAATTGAACATGTGTGGGATGTCATTGGTCGGCGTCTTGCTCGTGATCCTCGTCCTGTTGCGTCTGCAGACGAACTTTGGGTACGCGTACAAACGATATGGAATGCTCTTCCTCAGTCAGACATTCAAACTTTGTTTGACTCCATGCCACGTCGTGTAGCAGCACTTATTGCGGCGCGTGGTGGCCACACAAAATGCTGATTCTGATCTCTTGTTCTTGTTTGTTTGCTTTGAACATTTAATCATTTATTTGTACCACTACCACTCAACTGTGTATTAAATTGCATTCAATTATGACGATTCCTTCTTGGTGTTGCAATTTTCACAAACGTGAGTGTATTTGTTCCCACCAAATATTATCGCTCTGCATTATATTTTTAAAAAATTACATAATGAAGAATCTGCATGAATGTATGTATCTTTTTCACACTGTGAAAAAACAAGAGCCATCCAGTTTTGAATAACATAGTCTTCCACCCAAACATGGACACGGGAAGCCCGAATTGTGAATTTCGAATTTATTTTATTGCCTATTTCATATTTTGTTAAGTTTAACAAATTTTTTACTAAGAAACTCAACAATTTCAAAGCGAGAAGTGGCAACACTATAGGGAATAAAACATTTTTATCACCAACGTGCCAGAATGTCTACCGGAAATTCTAAAGATATTGTGTTTTTAAGTATTTTTAGCCGAAAATGGCGGTAGTCTAAATGCTCTTGAAGTGTGTATGTATGTGTAAATGAAAAAAAAAAACACCCTTTGGATGTAATATAAAATCTGAAAGGTTTCAGATTTTTTTGTTTTCTTTTTTTATCATTATTACATTATTTTACTCTGTGGCTCTGTTTTTCTTCCTGTCCCGTTTCGAAGAGGGTTGTAAAGAAGCAACTATATGAATATAGGCTTCGATAAACTGTCATTTTAGAAATTAAATAGGGGTGCTAAAATTTCTGGGAAAAACTAGTACAGACAAACAAAGATAAAGAAAAATAAAAAATCGCAGACAATTGAATTTTTCTTCTTTTTGCGCTGATCCAAGCGAATAATTGGTATTTGCCTGGGAAAAGCCATTAGAAAACCTCGAATGCGTTTCTGTGACTAATGGCATCGACGAAAAAGAAAAAAAAATTATCACAGCAGTATGTGGGAAAGCAATACTAAACAAAAATTAGTTAAAAGATAAAAATAAACACAACTAACTAGTTCTCAGAGCGACAGAAAACAAAAATTATGCTTATAATTTAATGTGTAGGCTTCAACAGTGCCTACACGTAGGACTTTTAGGAGACATCTTTTAGCCCTGCAACTCACATACAATTTATTGTGCACCAAATACATAAAATAACTGAGAACAAAATGATGAGGAAGAAGAAGAGAACGCAATGTAGTATAATTAATAACAAAAATACGGTACTTTTCTGTTATCGGGACCGAATTTAGAAATTTATGTAGATATGCACTTGTGTATGTATGTGTACGTGCGTGTGAGTACATACACATATATATGTACCTACGTATATACATGCATATATGAACACATCCATCCATACATACATGCGTACATACATATATTTCTGAATCTGGTCCTGATAACAGAAGAGTACCTAAAAAAATATACTAAGGTAATCATTAATAAATAATGAATAATTATAAATTAATTAATGATTATGTATACGTATATAATGTAACAAAACAAATAAAATTTCAGAATTTTTCGCGGCCCACCGAGAGACCCAGCTGTGTCTTGACCCACATCACTGTCCTACATATATGAATCGCTTGTACTCTAAAATTAGGAAACTTTATACGTGTACCTATATTTCTGCATATACCATTAAGTGTATCACGCAAATACTATACCCTCAGTTTAATGAAATTATGATTTAACGGAGCAAGTAGATTTTCCGCACATGTCTGCAAGATAAAAGGCCAAAAGATACCGACATTAAGCAATGGGATCAAATGGTAATTGAAAGTTTCCTACTAAAATACAATAAAAGTCGTGGCATCAGTTCTTTTAAATGAGCAATATATGTGAAACGAGATAATTAAAAATTTGGGTTAATTCGAATAATAAGTCCCCAAAATTTTATCAACGAAGAAAGACAAATAAATTTCATTAATCCCAACTGTTTTCCTTAAAATTTAGGATTGTTCAACAGGTAAATTGGAAAGGTTTGATTTTATAGCCCCTCATAGCTGTTATTGTTTTCCATTAGCCATAAAATTCCACCCTTTACTAATAAAAATGAGAACTATTGGAACACTATTGGAACTGCTGATCAACGATGCGTAAGATCTTTTATTTGACTTAGATATCACAAAAGTGTGTTGTTAAACAGCCTATGGAAATGAATAATTTAAAAAATTATTTCATCTGCATTTATTACTAAAATTTTGAGATGTACGTTACATTTAAGTGCCATAAAGGACGTTTTTGATTCGTTAGTAATATAGCAATGTAGAATCATTAGGGTTTTGATTCGTTAGCAATATAGCAATGTAGAATCATTAGGTTTTTGGTTCGTTAGTAATATAGCAAGGTAGAATCATTAGGGTTTTGATTCGTTAGTAATATAGCAAGGTAGAATCATTAGGGTTTTGATTCGTTAGTAATAGAGCAATGTAGAATCATTAGGTTTTTGATTCGTTAGTAATAGAGCAATGTAGAATCATTAGGTTTTTGGTTCGTTAGTAATATAGCAAGGTAGAATCATTAGGGTTTTGATTCGTTAGTAATATAGCAAAATAGAATCATTAGGGTTTTGATTCGTTAGTAATATAGCAATGTAGAATCATTAGGGTTTTGATTCGTTAGTAATATAGCAATGTAGAATCATTAGGGTTTTGATTCGTTAGCAATAGAGCAATGTAGAATCATTAGGTTTTTGGTTCGTTAGTAATATAGCAAGGTAGAATCATTAGGGTTTTGATTCGTTAGTAATATAGCAAGGTAGAATCATTAGGGTTTTGATTCGTTAGTAATATAGCAAGGTAGAATCATTAGGTTTCTGATTCGTTAGTAATATAGCAATGTAGAATCATTAGGGTTTTGATTCGTTAGTAATATAGCAAGGTAGAATCATTAGGTTTTTGAAGCAGGACACTTTTAAAACATCCACTGCCCTCGTCGGGACTCGAAACCTGGACCTCTCGAATACGCGTCGAGTATGCTTCCGATGCAGAAAGACGAAATTTTGTAAACTTCCGACGAAGACATGCAGAAAGAAGGGAGAAATTACCTTATGTATTCCCCTTTTTAAAGGGCGAATGTGGACGCAAGGACCCAATCGCCAATCCTGGTGGTGACGAATTACCGGCTACCACCATTTAGTTCGGGCGCCACTGTAAATTCATTAAGTTATTTTCGACGTCAGGTTGCTGACAAAAATGAGCGATGCCCTCGCCGGGACACCATCCTGAACCTCTCAAACACGCCGAGTGTGCTACCGTTACACCGGGAAGGTATGCTGGAAGGAGGGAGAAAATACCTTAGAGCGATACTAAAACTTCTAATTCTTCTTATGGACACTATCATCTGCATTCAAAATGAAATAAAACGATGAAGAAATTTCACCTTAGAATGAAGCTTGCAATCCACTTGTTAGCCCAAAGGGGCAATTTGCCCAGGAGGGCTATTAATTTCGTTTGGGCATTTTGCGTCGTCCACAATAAAACAGCGTTTCACTTTTCAAATTGTTGCCATCAAATATTAGAGCCTTGCATTATATTTAAAGAAATTAAATAATGAAGAATCTGAATGAATGTATGTATGTTTCTCGTATTGTGAAAAAAACCCAACGGTACCTAGAGATATAAAATTTTGAATAACGTAGTCCTCCACTCGAATAGGAATTTGGAAGCCCACCCAAATTTGGAATTTATTTTATTATCTCCTTCATGCTTTGTAAAATGTTAGCAAATTTTTCATTAACAAACTCAACAATTTCAAAGCGAGCAACGGCAACACGGTACGAATAAAAAAAAGAAAAATTTTATATCCAGCGCGCCAGACTGTGTAACGGAAATTCTGGAGATATGCTCTTTTTAAATATTTTGTGATATTGTTGTTGAACTGAATTTTATGGTTTAAGTGCAAAGACCGTGATATTTAATGAATAAATGTAACACACAAATCGATAAAAAAAACGCCCCTTAGGGGCATAATATAAAATCTGAAAGCTCTCAGATTTTTCACTTCTTTTTTTTTAAATTCATTCAAATGCAATGCAATTTTTAAATATTTTTGCTATTTTGCTTTTTTTTGTACAATTTTACATTCAAAAAAGTAAAATATAAAGAAGAGGGAAAAGCCGAAGTTTATCTGATATTGTTTCTTTTCAAGTTCAGATTTTATTTAATGCAAAAGGAAGAGGAAAAAGATCCTTTTGTGAATTTTGAACAGCAGATATTTTTATTGTGTAAGTGAAATGAAATATTACTAAAATTTCTAAAATATTACTGAAATTAAATGGCTACGCATTTTATTGTAGCATTAACTCATAATCTTTTATTGTAGTATTAACTCATAATGTTACTCATTTTCAAAGTAGCGTAAGAGCCGCATAACACATAAAAAAACATTTCGAAAGAATAATTGTTTAGCGTAATTTTTTGCTTTGTCACATAAAATAAGTGAGCCAGCCACCACGGATCACTTTGTAAGGAGTTTCTCCCTCCCTTAATGCGTGCCTTTGTGGTGTAATGAAAACCCCATACGACAATCAATGAGGAGGTCCAAGTTCGATTCCCGGAAAAGGACATTACCCGTTTTTCGTATTTCCTTCATTGAAAATCTAATAAATTCTACCAATATATGGTTACCATGTAAAGAGAAAACTTGTTCTCCATTATTTAAAAAATAATAAAAAAATTTTTTTTGTTATTGTTTGTTTATTTAAAAAATAATAAAAAATTGTTAAAAAAATAGAGAGAGAGAGAGAGAGACTATCAAAAAAGAATTCCCATTCAAGTTCTTCAATTCGATGCTCACAGGTGATGTGTGCAACAACAACCAAACTTTTTGCGAAAGGGAGGGAAAATCGCCCGTCTTTCTTGCAAGGAAAATTTGCTTGAAACAGTTGTTCGTCCGAAATAGATGGTCGTGTGATAGCGCTCTAAAACATGTATTACAAATAACAAATAAATACAACTGAACGCGTTTAGGTAATTCTAAGTTTTGGATTCACAAAACAAACCTCAGCTCTTCAATATAACTTCTGGGCAATGAAGGCATACTGTAATCTCCCAGGTACACTTGCCATAACGCGACGTAGATTCGCATAGCGCGCAAAAAGTGGCTTGATCATATGGCGGTCGATAAGAGTTATAGAACCAACCGAACAAAAGACTATTGATTGATTGCAAATTTGATTTTTTAAAATAAATAAAAAAGTGAATAACGTCCCTTAATAATATAATTAATTCTTAATAATCTCTCTTAATAAGCGTCTCTTAATAATGTAAGAAATTAGACACAATTTCTCATCTTGCACAAATTTTGACAAAATTTGTTATTAATTACAATATTTTTCTGAATGCTTTTCGCATAAAATATACTCTTTTATGGTTCATTAAATTAATTGAAAGTTCATAAAACAATTTCATAAAACGATAACAGCAATACTTGCACATTTATTTCTAAAGTTTCAAATAAACAATTTCAGAAAACTACGTGGAAAGAAAAACTGGCATGATTAAAAATTTAGTTTTTATTATCTGAATTTTCGATTATCCGATGTGGTTACGGTTCCAGTCACCTCAGATAATCGAGGTTTATTCGCTGTATTTGTTATGGTAAACGTCTTTTCGATGGAAAAGCTATAACCTGAAGTTATTAGTCTGCAAGTTAACTTTTTTTTAATCATTTTAAGCTTAACTATTAATTATTAACGGTCTAAACCAGAGCACCGTATACTCCATTTTGGTTCAACAACAATAGTTTCTACAATTCTCTTGCACACCACCTGGTAAACTCTTTTTTCTATGGATAAACTACAAACTGAAAGTTCTTAGTTTGCAAATAAACACTTTTTAGTCATTTAAAACTTGATTACTAATTTTTTTCATTACCAAACAACCAAGTATATCACGTGATTTGATGTGATGATGCCTGGCTTAATCCAGTGCATTGTCTACGGCCTTTTGGTTAAGTAATTATAGTTTCTACATTTCTCTTGCATATTAGCTGGCAAACTCTTTTTTCGAGGCATAAGCTATAACATTAAGTTCTTAGCCTGCAAGTTAACATTTTTACTCATTTGAAATTTGACTATTAATCGATTTTGTTACGAACCAACCAAGTACATTGCATGTTTTTGATATGACTATGTCCGATCTAATCCAGGCCACCGTATATGCTATTTTGGTTAAGTAACAATAGTTTCTACATCATTTTTTAGCCCAAAGGGACAATTTGCCCAAAAGGGTTATTAATTTCAATTTGGTATTTTGCCTCGATTTACTGTACAGGGCGAATCACTTTTTAAATTTTTGCCACCAAATATTAGAGCCCTATATTACATTTAAAGAAATTAAATAATGAAGAATATGCGTAAATGTATGTATGTCTCTCGCATTATGATAAAACAACGGTACCTAGAGCCATCTAATTTTGAACAACGCACGTCTCCACTCCAATGTGGGCATCTGGAAGCCCAAGTTTGGAATTTGTTTTATTATTAGCCCACAGGGCGTTCGTTAGCCCAGAAGGGCTATTAATATCGTGTTGACATTTTCCATTGATTCACTTTTCAAAATATTGCACCAAATATTGCAGCCCTGTATTATATTTAAAGAAATTAAATACTGAAGAATATGCGTAAATGTATGTACTCCAAATGTGATAAAACAACGGTATCTAGAGCCATCCAATTTTGAAAAACGTTATCCTACACCGAATATGGGCATCTGGAAGCCCTAATTTAGAATTTGGAATTTGTTTTATTATCTATTTCATATTTTGTCAGACATTAAAGAATTTTTTATTAAGAAACTCAACGATTTCAAAGCCAGAAATGGCAACACTGTACGGGAACATTTTTATATCCAGCGCGCGAGACTGTATCAGAAATTCTAAAGATTTGCTCATTTTAAAATTATTTTGCGATATTGCTCTTGAATAGAATTTTATGGTGTAAGCGCGAAGAACATGATATTTAATATATAAAGGTAAACACAAAACGTTCATAAAACGCCCCTTTGGGTGCAATGTAAAATCTGAAAGCTTTCGGACTTTTTGTTATTTTTCCAAACCTCCCCCCCCCCGCCTCGTACAGTATTGCTATTGTTCGCTTTGAAATCGCTGAGTTTGTTCATCAAAAATTCGTCAAAGTTTTGCAAAATATGAAATACATGGTAAAATAAATTCCATATTCCAAATATTTACTTCCAGATTACCACATTCGAGTAGAGGACTACGTTATTCAAAATTTGATGTCTCTAGCTACCGTTTTTTCACAGTGCTAGAAAAATACACACATTCATGCAGATTTTTCATTACTTAATTTCTTTAAATATAATGCAGGGCTCTAATGTTGGTGTCAACAATTTGAAAAGCGAAACGCCGTTTTATAGTGGACGACGTAAAATGTCAAAACGAAATTAATGGCCCTTCTGGGGCTAAAAAATTAAATATGTTATATTTCGCCGAATGGCAATACACTGGTTTCGTTGAGGATAAAAATATTTTATTTCGAACAATCCTTTTAAATTCTTCAGTTCGTTGATCAGGTTTTTGGCAAAAGATAATACATTTCTTTTAAATCGCTGAGTTTTATGATTAAATCTGAAACAAAATTATCTTACATTTTATTGAATGGAAATACCTCGCTTTTAAATTGCTGAGTTTATTGCCAAAAACTCATTAAGTTCGCTCAAAACATAAAATAAATTTTAAAAAAAAAAATTCGAAATTCAAAATTCCGGTTTTTAAGTGTAGCCATTTTTTTTCGTAAAGCGAGGAATAAACATACAACTCGTATCTACATATATATTTACAGACTCTTTCTTATATAATAATATAGATTTAAACATAGTTCAGCCTAATCTTACATTTTTAACTTTATAAAACTAACATTATAAAATTAAAGCAGACAAATTTACTTGCAAGTAAATTCCCAACTTTGCCTTAAAATGCAGATAGAATAGCATGTTTCGCAAGTATTTTAAACTATTACGAACTATTAGTCTTTTGTTAAAATATTTAATTGATGATTTATAAATGAAAATGTTTCTTCGCTAACAGCAACTACCAAGTACTCTCATAAAAATGGTTTAAGAGCTAAGTTTATATTCACGCAGCCTCATACTAAATTACCTATATTACGGCCTAAATATCGTATACCAGTTACATTTTTTCGACTGCTCTTGACAATGTCAAACCTAGGCAATGGGCCAATTAAGGAAATTCTCCCCTGCGATCCTAAAACTTGTGATTTTTTCAAATGACATTACAATGACTAGCCCACTAAGTATGTCAAATTCCCATCTAAAAGTCTAATAAAAAATGACTAAAGGTTCTCGCAGTTATATCTAACAAATATCTTCAAATAGCCAGATATAAATTTAATAATGAATACTGTATTATAAAAACGCAATTACAACTTCTTGCCAATGTAGGTATTCTTTTTGAAGCGACTCCTTAAATTTATTCTTGTAACTCTCCAGTTAGATAACAGGCATCGAAAACGAAACAATAATTGCGACAGGAACTAAGAAATAAGAAAATAACCCAAGATAGTTCGCTCCTGAATTCTCAGCTAGCTTTCCTCATAAAAATCCAGAATTTTTAGTCCAAAGGCTTTGTTATCACGTTAGTTTGCCCATAAGGACTATTAATTCCCTTTTGGCATTTTGCGTCGATTCACTAAAAGCGTTGTTTCACTTTTCAAATTGTTGACACCAAATATTATCGCCCTGTATTATATTTAAAGAAATTAAATTATGAAGAATCTGCACAAATGTATGTATGTTTCTCATATTGTGATAAAACAACGGTGCCTAGAGCTATCTAATTTTGAATACGAAAAGTTTCCTCTCGAATATGGGCATCTGGAAGCCCAAATTTGAAATTTGTTTTATTATCGATTACATATTTTGTAAAACTTTAACGAATTTTTGATGAACAAACTCAAGGATTTCAAAGCGAGCCATGACAATATTGTGCAGAAAAAAAAAACACTTTTATCTCCAGCGCGTGAGACTGTGTATCCGAAATTCTAGAGATATGCTCATTTTAAAATTATTTTTCGATATTGCTCTTGAACTGAATTTTATGGTTTTAAGTGCCAAGAACATGATATTTAACAAATAAAGGTAACACACAAAATGTTAAAAAAACGCCCCTTTGGTCGTAATTTAAAATCTGAAACCTTTTAGATTTTTCTTTTTTTTCCCCTTTTCTTTTAATTTACTAAAACATGATGAATATTTTATTAACTGAAAATTTAGCAACGAAAGGATTATATAAAAATTCAAATTTCCTTTCTGCAGAAATTTAGCATCCAACGTGTTAAAGTACTATAAGATATTTCTTCCAACTTCTTGGCATGCCTTCGTGGTGTAATGGTCAGCACGCTCGACACGTATTCGAGAAGTCCGTGGTTCGAATCCCGACAAAGGCATTGCTCAATTTT
Organism: Stegodyphus mimosarum; assembly: GCA_000611955.2. Lineage (NCBI taxonomy): Eukaryota > Metazoa > Arthropoda > Arachnida > Araneae > Eresidae > Stegodyphus > Stegodyphus mimosarum. The sequence goes on along the minus strand of KK121415.1, from coordinate 350,054 downwards.
CATATCTCCTGCTTCCAAATAACCTAATGACAATACTTTCTCAAATTTCTCGGTATCTGGAACTTCTCTATGTTGAATCACTCCATTTCACACCTTGGCTACCTCGAATTTCCGATTTATGTGTCAGAGCAATGCGCTAATATTTGAATATCTTATCTTTTTTGCCTGAATATGTAAGGTTTTAGTTAAACTAACAAAGTTTTATTTTAATTTTCCCTTTTCTATCTGTTCTCTCATTTCAACTTCCCGTTAGAATAAGCGCGCGTTTCAACTTTATGCTAATTTGAAGTGGAGCCAAGTTCTATTTAAGCAAGAGGTAGGAACCTTTCAGTGTGAGCGAGCTTTTAGTCTCAGACCACGGTTACTCTATTCGACGTTCGCCTGACTAGCTAGCATTTAAATTCTAAGCCATAGCGCTTTTACGTGATTGCTTATTGAAGTAATTCTAAGTGCGCCAGTATTAGTTAAATCTTGCTACGCACCATTTAGTTTAGAGGCCAACCTCGCGTTTTAGCTCTGCGAGCAACGGCTACTTAATTTCTATTTAGCTTTAGTTTAAATATTATTTGATTGTTCCTTTTAGACCCAAGTGCGGTCTCTACTTTCTGTATCCCTCCCGAGTTGGGAAGTGGCTGTAAATAATTATGACTTAATAAAAGAGGATTTTAAATCCCTTTCAAGTGCAGTTCTTCTACCACTTAATCACAATATTCTACCACAGAACATAGCTGCATTCAGCTCCCTGTTCCAGATCAGGATTGAAGGAGTTCACGAAGATGTTTTCCAAGAATATTCACCGAACACTCAGTCCTGACAAATACACTGGATTGTCTCCAGTGTGGTGTGAGGGCTTGTCCGTACTAATTTTTACTCCAATTCGGGTGTTCTTTTTATGTTTTTGTGCGTTTCAAAGCGCAAGACATGCACGATCTATAACAATGCTTCGTGTGAAGAATTTTCTCTGAATTTCAACTTTTAGTACAATGATGATGATCAAAGATACCGGGACTGCATCCTCAAGGCATCTGATTTGTTCTAATATGCTTTCTTTGCTTTCTTTTATTCACATTTTTGAGCTATCTTACGATCATAGACAAACTGATAATCAAAACTCTCTTAGCTCTGAGTTTACTCTTATACATACAGAAACTGATAACATTTCTTTTGCTCATGTGCTTGGTCATTATGGAATCTATGAAAATGAGGATGTTAAAAGGTATTGGAAGTCCTTTCATTACAATAATCTTTTATCTAACTGGAATAAAGAATACAGTTTCCCTTGTAATGATGAGTACATTAAAAATTTTAAAAAATCTTTCTTTCTAATATTAATCGCGGATTATATTGCGAGTCTCTCTTCTTTACAAATTTTAAAGTACCTGAATTTTTATTCAGTGATAGTAAATCTGCAAATTATATGCTCGGCTTCAATCTGAGATCAACTAACTGGTTAAATTGCTCAAAGAAAGTACCTCGAGAAGTGGAACATTTAAGTTTTTTATGTTCCTACTTTTGATCGTACTTAAGGAACGATTTAAAAAATTTAGATATGACTTGGTCAATGAATTTATCTGTTTTTTCGAAGTCTAGACTGCTATTCTCTGTTTTTGATTCTTTTATTAATGCACGTAATGTTAAATTAAGTTATTTTTGTAAACACTGCGTTCCACACTGCGGGGGGGGGAGTTCCATATCTCCCATTCTACTGGGCTGAGTGACAAAATTCAAATTGCATTTTTCACGTCTCGAAAGCGCGACTTAAGATGTGTATTAAAGATTTATATATAGTGTTGTTCTAATACAGGTATTTTGACTCAAAATCGGACTTTTTCTGAAATGACATGCCAAATGTTTTTCCATATTTCGATTCCACCTTTCAAATTAAGCCAAACTATCCAGTTATGTAAAAATCGCACGAGTAGTTTTTAAAATATTAGCTCCCAACATTTTAGCTCTTCAGTGTTCATTCAATTTGATATATATTTATTGTATCTCTTTTTTTTATCATTAAATTTACTTGATTCCTTCTTCCACATTTCGAAATTTAGGTTCATTCCAAATTTAAATTCGAACATTTTTTATGATTTATTTTTTTAAATTTATATTTTTAAATAATTTTTATAAATTTTTCGAAACACATTTTGAATTATAATCTATGAAAATTTTACCATCATCTTAAGCTAAATGTATTTCTAAGCGTACCTGCAAAAAATTTTAGTTTTATATTCAAAATTTCCTAAGCCATACATGAGTTTATGTATTCACGTGCTTTGAAATGTGGCATATTTCATAAAAGCGATAATAATTAATACACATGTGATTTACGCACTTCGTTAGAATTGTTTGAAAGTATGAACGATAACTTTTTTTCCGGCTCGTCTGCAAAAAAAAAAAAGGGGGGGGGG
>KK121415.1:317837-342798 GCA_000611955.2 Stegodyphus mimosarum | reverse complement strand
TTGATTGTACTTCGATTGATATATATGTATTGGCTTTGATTTGTACTTTTCTAAAAGTTCCACTTGTTTGAATTGCTTTTGGTAGGTCACATCATTTGGTTTTACTTTTGGTTTTGAATTCTACACTTGCCTACATAAATGACGAAACACGAATTGAATAATTGAAGAGTTAGGTTTGAGGGCAACTTCCCCTTGATAAGTCTGTCTCCTGCCAGCTTCAATAATTATTCACTTACGCATATTTTTTATTTTTAGGATTTTAAAAAAATTTATTGCAATTTTATATTTGTTAATAGATTTTGATACTTACACTTGATTTACTTATGTTCTCAGAATTTAAATGATATTGTAGATTAGTTCGCAGCAATATAAATTATTTATAATTTCTTTTAAACTTCTTTCTATAATAAATTTTTTACTTTAAATTGCTTTTTACGAATAGAAATTTTAAATTTTATTAAATTCAAATTTCATTCCTTGTAGCAATGGCGCAAGAGAATTATTTAAATTTAATTTAACTTTACTATATTCTTTTGAAACAATATATATATATACTTATGGTGGGGCCGATTGCAACCAAAATGCGAGGTGCACATCTACTTGTTATAGCAGCCCTATATACAAAATTTCAACGTTCTGAGGTTACTCGTTTTTGAGTTATGCGAAATACACACATACATACGTACGCACATACACCATGAAACAATCTCTTCAGAATCGATTTTAAATCAGTTTTATAATTATTTTGGGGGGAAAAGAGTCCTTTATTCTGTCGTTACTTACGAATATCACTCAAAAACATCGTTAAATTGCATTCGATTGCGATCAAAATAGATATTTTCGTTGAAATATGGTACCCGAAAATTTTCGCGATTACAATACTTCATTTTTATTTTGTATAAGGAAGTAAAAATATGTCAGTTTGAATATGAAATAAATTTAAAAAAAATAAATTGAAATTTCAATTAACTGCAGATTAACCAGATGCGAGTTAATCAGATTATTTCCTTAACTTGTTTATTTGGAAGCGATGGAAAAAGTATTATTACATACCATCAGTATAACACAAAACTGTCTACAGAAAATACAAAGCGGAAAAGACAACTGCTTGAAATAACAACTAGCTGAGTTAACAGACTTTTATTGAATTTGGTGCATTTTTTGTCTACAGAAGATACACAGTTTAATAGTACGTGACCTGAAATATGCAAATTTGTAGATCCTCCATCAGAAGTAAATTGTTCCACCGTAAAAATAAATCAAATACACAGCCACTAATCTTCCGTTCACTAATTTTTTCCGTGACGTCACTAATACTTTTTTTTCGTTTCTTATGATTTTTGTTTATTCTTTCATTATGCACAAAGTGTTCTTTCTTTTATTTAACGCTGATTTAAATTGCGTAACTAAATGAACGCATTCTCGAGACATTGCTTGAAAATGCAGATAAATTATTACTAGTGCTATGTATCATGCTTTTGGATAACTATAAGGTGGATTATTCCTTGTTCTCGCATTATTGGACTGCCTTAATTTTAACAGTAACTTTAATTAACCTTTGTTGCCTGATTGTACTCTGTGTCTGTATTATAGTCTATTAGTTCAAAATAGGCATTTCAAAGTCGTAGCAACAATCCCCACATTTATGATCGGACCATATGTTGTCATTATTGTACGGAAGAGATTAGAAGATTTTGCCAAATTAGAGAAGTGGACATTTTTTTCCGCAACAGTAGTTACCATGGTTACGAGACCCAGAAGGTGAAAAGGTCCTTGAAGTACCTATTCTAAAGTAACACACTATAGATTCGTTCTATCATGCAGCTTTTTCCTTCTGGAATTTTCTCTAATAGTTCTGGGGAATTTCTTCCGATTCTAATAATAAGTATATGTATTAAAAATAGAATATATGCTTATATACATATGCAGATTTATAGGCTTAAAAATTAGATAAATTTTAAAGGAAGCAAAAGACTTCTATAAATAAATAAATAAATGATAAAACTTTTCTAGACTTTCATAGCTAAAGTTTAATTATTGCAATCGAAAAAGTTATTTTCTTCGTTAATTTTGCTAATACTTTTTTTTTAAGAATTCGTATTTTTATTATTCTAGAATTCTTCCCTGCTTTTCCCCAAAAATGAGCGTAACTTTCCTAAGTTGACCACCGATGTTTCGAAATGATTTTATTCAAATGTGAAAGTAATTGCCTGAGAAAATATGATAATCATAAGGGTATAATACCGATGTTTCTTTACGTTCTCAAAAATGCTAATCAATTTTAGTGGGGGTAGTCTACAGGAGGTGGTCGCAGTAACACATTTCATTGCACATTAGTAATATTTCTTTTTGCCATAGTACAAGTGATTACTGTTAGCAGTCTTTCCTGTAACCGCATTGGTATTTTCAAAAACAGTATTCACATACGCAGCTGTAGTTTATTTAATCCACAGGGCCCAAATTTGAAAGCAAAAAATTAAATCAACCAATAAAGCAAAAAAATAATGAAAAGCTATTAAACATTTTAATATATTCTTTCTGACATAACTCGAGAGGGGGAAAGAATAGACACGAGGGGGGAGAAAAAGAGAGATTTTGAATGGAAAACATAGATATGAACTGTAGATTATGAAAAATGAAAATTTTTTGTTAAGGAAATAAGTACGAGTGCAGTTAACAGTTAAACTGCGCAACAACCTTTATCACTTTTATATTATTTAAATCAATGAAAATTATAAATAAATAAAGAACTCGCCGAATATTACTTAACTTAGAAAGCAAAATAAGCCATCCGGATGCTTAAGATTTTGGATAACCCAAATCCGAATTATTGGAATTCTCTTGTACAACTCTCAATAAAAATATAAATGTGCATAAGCAATGCAGGGAAGCAGGTATCGAGTTCAAAACAAACTCCTAATTGATCTGCAAGTCGAGATTTCTCGGGGAATTTGTACTTTAAAACGAATAACATGCCCCCACCCCACTCCACCTCGTTTGGGATGCCAACTGCCACATCATTGGGCCTGTGTTCGAATTCCGGAGAAAGCGTGGATGTGTACAGTGTGTCTGCGGCATGAGGGCACTTAAAATGCTATCGAACCGAAAATCACTTGTGATGTTGAGGATAGAAGAGAAATAACAGATACTTGAATTCATTTCCTAGGGGTGTTCTCCATCAAAATTGGAAGGGAAATGTGTAAGCTCTTAGGCTGCGTTCAGATGGTAGTATAAATGTCATAGAGGCATAGTCATAAGGCATAAAATGCGGGAGTGCCGAGACAGGGTCTAAGTCGTTACCAATTAGAGAAGTTATATTTGAGCATGCGTGGATGTGTCTGCAGCTTTCCCGTTCAATAGGTTTCGTGCGTTCTCTCTGATTGATCGATTCTTATACCAGGTCGGGATAACATGAAAACTACGAACTTTATGCCAAAACACGTTTTTGTGATATACCAACGTCTGGTAACCTAGCAACGAAACTCAGCTTAAACCAGTTATAACATTTATACCACCATCTGAAAGGAGCCTTTAGCGACGAAGCTCGGCTTAAACCAGTTATGACATTTATACCACGTCTGAAGGAGGTAATCAGACCTTGCTACGTTACGAAAAGTGGTTTGGGGTTTGGGCATAAAGTTCGTAGTTTTCAACTCTATGATGAGTTGGTATGAGAGTCGACCAATCAGAGCGAACGTACGAATCCTATTGAGCAGGAAAACTGTAGACACAAGCTTCTCTAATTGTCTACGACTTAGACCCTTTCTCGGAAGTCCCGCATTTTATGCCTTATGACTATGCTCTATGACATTTATACCACCGTCTGAACGGAGCCTTACTGGCACATACAAAATCCTAAGCTAAAAAAAGGCGCATTTCTTTGCTCTCTTGGCCACAGTAAAATTTGTGGGTCAGATCTGGCTGTGTAGGAATATATCAGGAATAAATACGTTTTCCTTTTTCAAAAATAGCCCCAGCAGTAACCGACTGACTAAGATCGCTGAACCCGGGCTGAACACGCCAGCCGCACGATTGGTTTTTGTAGGTTTTCCATGTGTAACGCTCATATCAACAAGTGGTTTGGGGTTTTGGCATACAGTTCGTAGTTTTCAACTCTATGCCGAGTTGGTATGATTGGTTTTCGTAGTTTTTCCATGTGTAACGTGCACACTAACAAGTTTCTCCTTAAAAAGTCCTTTACGAAGGTATCCCTTCCTTTAGGGAGCTCGTTCTCTTGTGCTTTGCCATATTCAAATAATCCAACCTAGTCTCCTGCATAACAGGACTTCATTCTGTATCCCTTTCGAAGTTTAGAACATCTTTCTAAACATTTTGCATTTATTATTTCACTTACTGTTATTCCCTGCAAGTTAAAAATAAATAAATAGAGGTAGGTAGTTTCGCAACATTTCCTTAAATGATTCAACATCTGCGTCATCCCATTGAGTCAACTCATTCAGTGATGAGTGGGCAGCTTATTGTGTAAGTCAGAAATATCCGGTCATCGTTCTTGTTTCTCTCCACCCTAGCAGCTGTTACTGCTCTTTAGATGAGAACAGCTGAGAAAACTGCTTTTTAACTCTAGAATGGCCCGTGTTCTTGAGAATCGTTTTGACCTATCCAAAGCGATACCCGCAAAAAAGCTTTGCACTTCCTACAGAAAAAAGGTTTTTGATTTTCTTGCGATATAATCTTTTACTTTGTCATTAATATTGAAAGTCAGCTTTAACGTGAGATGAACGTAATCAAATCACGATAATAAGTGTTTCTCGAAACTGATAAAATTGGAAGTAGACGAGGTTGTTTCTTGCATTCATAAAAGCATCGTGTAATTAATGATGATTTTTTAATGAAATAATTTATCTCTGCTGTTTTATTTAATTTCCGCCCCTCTCTCTCTTTTATTAATTTTAAGATTTAGTCAACGGTGAATGTGATGATATTTTTTTTGTCTGTTATAATTTTTATATGAAACTTCCAAAAAATTTATATTTTCGGTAATAAAGCTTTCTGCATTCATGAAAAGAGTTCATTAGATTTTGGATCAGAATCGGACAACAAGGCTTTTGTATCAATAGGATCAACATATTAATTCAATTTTGGCTAAAACTGGTAAACCAGAGGGGATACATTATTCCAAATTTGTTGCAAAGATCACATCCCATACGGAGGGTTTCAATACAATTAATAGCGCCAAAAGTCCAAACTAATAAGATTAAATTAAATCCGTTTTAATTTTAGCGGGTCCACCAGCGACCGAGCGGTAAAATCACTGAACATTGGTAGTTCCGACCTGGATGCATGGGCGTTTTTGTGGATTTCCTTACGTGTAACGGATATAGAGCCAATTTCTCTTAGAAAGTCCTCTACGAAGGCATCTCTCTCCTTAAACAGATAATCGTAATGTACTTTGCCATAATTAACTAAACCTAATTTCCTTACAGCGACAGGTCTATGACGTATTTCTCCCGCTTTCTTCGCATGCCTTCGTGGTGTAGTGTTGAACACGCTCGGCGCGTATTCGAGAGGTCCGTGGTTCAAGTCCCGGCAGGGGCATTGCACATTTTCCATTTCTCCTGCTTTCAAAAATCTTAATGTCTCTACAGCTCTACCGGCGGCGGAGCCCTAAAAACGCTGATAATTGCTATTTTAATCCAGCGAATATGCAAACAGGTTAGCTGCATGGCAGTTTTTGTATTTTTCTTGCCTGTAACGAAAATACGAGCTGTCTAAAAAATTTCTCCACGAAAGCAAACCTTCCCTTAGGCCGATACCTCTTCGGTACTCTCGCCAATATCAAATCATTCGGTCCAATTCGTTATAGCATACACTTGTTCTAACGCACTTTTTCTGTTGGGTGTGAGAGGCATACAACGAGCGCTGATTGTAGTACATCAACAAGAGAATCTTATAAAAGTTATAAGGTATTTCTCCCGCCTTCTTGGCATGCCTTGGTGGTGTAGTGGTCAGCACACTCGGCGCGTATTCGAGAGGTCCGTGGTTCGAGTTCCGACGAGGGCATTGCTCATTTTTCATCTTTCCTGCTTCAAAAAAAAATAAATAAATCCTAATATAGTTCGACCGTCTCAATCGCAACCCTGGCTGGCAATCTGCCAAAACACATAGACTCGTCCAAAAGGGACGTTATTACTTGCTGCGACGTGAAAGGTCACGTGCAAATCTTCTCTTCTCCGGAAAGAAATATGTCGGAGGGAAAGAAAGTCCCCATCCTTCCACCCTATTTTGAAAATAATTCAGTCCGAATGGCGCATGCGTGTTTGCGCTGATGGTCGCGGATGAGGCGGTAGAGCTATATCTCTTCAAGTTTTGTGATAAATTAATAGTCGATCAAAATCGCTGAAACAACCTTGTATTTGGCGTACATTTACTAAAAACACTCAATCGATTTCGAGGGCAGCTACAGGTCCCTCTTCATCAGGAGAACCGTCACACTGGCGTGTTTCTCTTCTATTTCAATTAGTCGATGTTTGCCCGAAGCAATTCGCATCAAAATATCTGAACTGTGACAAGGTAACTCACGGATCTTACCTCAAGCTAATGCATCATTCAATAAAATTCATTCTAACGTCCACTCATTATAACGTCCTTTCTCTTTAGCATGTGAGAGGCTGTTATGGCGAGCATAACTGCAATCTATCTAGAGAAGAATCTTGAAAAAGTATGATGAACAACTGGCTGGTGAGTAGAGTCATTAAATTTATAGAAGCAAGAAACAGGAAAAATCAGCATTGCCTTCACCAGGTTTCGAGCTCCGAACCTCCCAGTTGCTTAGCCGGACCTATTTACAGTTGCATCACGAAGACACGCGGAAAGTCAGGGAGAAAATACCTTACTGGTGTTTGCAAGAAGCAGTTCATAGAAAAATGTCTGATTGTGACGAATTAACATAAGCCTTGCACCATTGCTCAATTGTTCGTCACTGTTCATCAATTCTTTTTTCAAAAATTCAAAAAATGTGGCTTCACAAACGCAGTAGCCATCTGAAACAGAATCATGTGACTTTTTCTCATTTCCCCAGCTAAAAATTGATGCTTCATGGTCGTCTGCTTGAGGAAATTTATTGCGAATTCTAAAGAGTTTGACGAAAACGACTTTAGAATATTTGCCGAGAATTAGAAAACACGTTTACGCAAATATATTGCAAAGCAAATAGATGGAATTATTACTTTGAAAGAAATGTACTAAATATTGACCAATAAATCGATGTCTTCTATCTTATGTAAGCATTTCCATTAGTTTTTTTTTTACCCCAATAACATCATTTTGATTCAGAAATTAGAATTATTTAGAATTATTTGCACAGAGGGGTTATTACTCTCAGTCCTTACTGCATTATTCAGTCCTCTTTTACACTGAATCACTTTTGAGGTGCATCAGTTTTCAAAACGAAAGTCGTACTTACGTTTGTCGTTTGTTACTTACAAAACGTTTTTATTTGTTACTTACGAAAGTCGTTTGTTACTTACAAAACGACCAATTTATACAATTTATTATATTGTTACGTGCGTACGGGTTCGTTATATATTGAATGCACAAGTCGTTAAAAAGTTAACAAAAATTTATTCTTTCACACAAGAAATAAATTAAAATGCTGAAATATTTCTTCACAGATCTTCGCACAGTATCACAATATCTCAAACGTTTAGCAAAAACTCAGTTCAAAACAGATAAAATAGTTCTATCTCACAGCGAAATCGCTACAATCAATACAGCATTAAGTAAACAAACAGTAGTTCGCTTTTTACAGCTACAAGTATAACAGCAACAACAACAACTGAGATGAGGTGTTTCAACTCTGCTTTTATAAGCTTTTTAATTATCAGTAGAACACTCACGATATTTCTAGATTTTTCTGGATGGCAACAGTAATTACGAGATATTTATTTATTAAGCATGAAATGCACGCGCTCTTTTATTTTTATTGCTATTTTTTTTTTTCGACGTAGCTTTCTCTTCAAAAATCGTCTGCGTTGCACGGGGAAATAAAAAGGAATTTTAATTACAATTCTAAATAAATAGCCAAATAAATGTGAAATTCTTAACATTATATACAATTTGCTTACAATTACTTCCAATTTTCGTAGCGTAGTTTTTTTTTTTCTTTTTACATAGTTTTCATTTTTTATATGTCATTGTGTATTCTGCTTTACTGATTTTCAATTTTCCAATTTTTTAGCGTTTAAGTTAATTCTGAGAATTGCGAATGTGGGTAAAGAAGAGATCTGAGGCATTTGAGAGACCGTAAAAAATACACTCCAAAAGGGGAAAATATTTAAATTGCTTCGCACTTTATCTCAAATGTCTCAGAGGAACGAAACCTACATTCCAAACTCAATGATCAACTAGGTACAAGGCTTCAAATCACTTTTCCCTTGATAAGTTCTCATCATTATTTACTTTCAAATATTTTACTCGGGTGATCTTTGTTTATTATGAAAATGTTTTGCCTTTGTTTCATTCAAGATTTACATTAGTCAAATGTTTACTAGTACTACCTTAGGGCGACACTCTTTTCGAGATTCTAAATGATTAGGACCTTCACAAGTAATTTCTCGTAAACGAGCCATCTTAACTACCTCCTCTCCTTTAAAATATCTTTTTAAAGATTTTCGAACCTGCAGCTTAGGCGCATTTCGACTTAGTTTTTTAACTTGTTCCCATAGCCCTTGCAAAAAATTTTCTTTCTTATGAATATGTATATATAGAGAGAGAAAGAGATGGATAGATATTGGTCATTCTTACCCTAGAACGGCTAAAATAACTGACACTGTTGTAAATTCCTCTAAATATTTAAATTCTATAAGTGACGCTTATAACGTTATATTTATAGCGCTCATAACGTTGAAACATAACACGATGTCGAATTTGAGTTAAAAGAACATACCTAATAATGATTATTGGAGAAGTTATAGCAAAAAGATTCAGCATAATATTCATAAATTTGCAAAACTAGATTCGAAGGTTAAAGAAGGTTCGAAGGCTATAGAACACTCTTCTTCAGCTGCAGAAGCGAAAAAAAACTTCTGCAGCCGAAGAAGTTTCTGTATTTAAATCTTCAAAAGTCTTGCAAATTAATGTATATTACGCTGATTCTTGTTGCTTTAATTTCTCCAATAATGCTATGGAATGCTTACTTTTGCAAGATAATCTTTATCACTTACAACGCATATAACGCTTATAACTTGTCCTCACTATTGCCTCGAATTATTTTTGTTAGTGTACTTTTGTGGTGCATCACTTAACTCAAATAACATTTATAACACATATAATATGTCCTCACTTTTGCGGTGCATAATTTATTTTTATAACGTTTATAAGGATATAAATATCATTGTATCGAATGCTTGCTTTTCGGACGATAACGTTTCTTTATTTATATCGCATATTATAAGACATTTTCTTCCTCCTTCTAGCATGCCTTCGTGGTCTAACGGTTAGCACACTCAAGAGGTCCAAGTTCGAGTCTCGGCGAGGGCTTTGCTCATTTTTCATGCCTCCCGCATCAAAAATACCTAATGGCACTAGATGAGTGCTTAAAAAATAAATGGTGTCTTCTCTAGTTAAGCACTAATCTAATATCAAATTTATCTGCAACGAAAATCCATCACAATTTTACATACAATTTTTATCTTTCTTACTTTTACACGCACACGCACACACACACAACCACACACACATATGCATATTTTAATACATAGGAGATCTAGAAAATACTAATTTAAAATTCTAATTAAATTACTGACATGTTTTTTCATTAATGTTTTAAACTGAACGTCTGAGGCATTTTCCTTGGAGATGGTATATGGAAAGTTTTCTCATTGCAAATTATTACGAATGATTGGTTTATATATATATATATATATATGTGATAAATTTTATTATAAATATAATAAATTTTATTCTGATAAGATTTATTCCAATAACTCATCGTTTTTATTAAATTTCTGTTCCTTTGAGATACTATAGGAAAAACATTTTCTAATAATAATTAACTGATTTATTAATTAGTAGCTTTAGCACAAGTATTCGGCTTTTTAAATTGCTCATATATGCAAAAGATACATGCAAAAGAAAAACAAAAACCCTCTGGTGCGACTTTAAAATCTGAATTCTTATACAATTTTTTTTTTTTTTTTTTTTTTTCCTTTTTATGTATTTTTCCGTTCCAATTAATTGCCAGATGCGTAGAAAAACAGTTTCTAATTCTACGGAATTCATATTAATAGCTGACTATAGGGCTGCGGGCAAAACAAAATTTACAATTAAGTACATTTGTACTATATAATTATATACAATTAAAATTTTCTATACCTGAAAAGAAAATGCGTCAAAGCGTTTCAACATGAATAAAATCAGTTTATTGTTTCAAAGCAACAAACAATTCGTAATTTATTTTTTGTTGCCAAACCAGGAAACAAAAACTTTTGACATTTCAGGTTAATACATATGACGTCATGATTTAAATTCAACGTAATTAAAAAAAACTTTTCCTCAGTATCAATAAAAGAATCAACGTGACATCCTAACAGGAATAAAAAAAGTTGCTAACAGCAGCTATTTATTTAAAATATTGACATGAGCGAAATATTTTCCACATACAATGACGTCACATGCAATCGCGTGCTTTCTTCAGCGTCAGAATATCACCTTATATAATAATAATATGTTTAATGTTTAGCAATGCCATTTCTATTTCTTATTTTGTAAAACTTACAAATTTTTAATCAACAAATTCTACGATTTGAAAGTGAGCAGTGGCAACACTTGTCGAAACAAAGCAGATTTTTATTTCCATCGCGTGAGACTGTTGCCACTCGAAAAACTGAGTGCGAAAATTAGCGTTTTCAGAGTTTTAAATTAATATCTCGGATGATTAAAGTCGTGTGAATTCGAGAATGGTGGAAATGATTTCCTGCGAATTTTTTGAATTCAGGGGTATCTATCTGGAAACTCAACTCCCCGCCGTTCCGCAGCAGATGATGTTCACAAACAAATAGACAGACGTGCACAGGTTTTAACAGTATACATTCTATATAAGTAATTAAAAATTATGTATCAACAGCCATTGGCCTTAAAAAGTTACTTATTCGAAGAAAGTTCTTAATTGCATTCAGACTTTCCAAGAAAAATGAAACAAATTAAAACACATATTATTTGTTATACCACTCACCTTTACAACAAGCATATTTTCAAGTGGAAAATGAACGGCTAGTTTGTCGGACTTTCAAAGAACCGGGAAAGTTTCACTTGTTGGCATAGTAGATAGGCAGGTGCGTTTTTAATCTTAGTAAAACATCTGCCCCTTAACGGTTTAAATTGTACCTCGCGCAGATGTTGCAAGGATTGAATTTCAAATTTACAAAGCAAGTGAGAAAATTATTATACAGATTTCATGCCCAAGACCCGACAATTTATCTAGATATTATGCAATTTCCCTCCATCTTAATTTCATTCTTTTTTAATTTGTAATCCTATTCCCTCTCTCTTGTTTAATTTAGTCAGGTTAATTTAACACTTAAAGTGCAACATGTACCACACGTTGGGTCACGAAACTCGAACAATCTGTCATATGACGCAACATATGTTTCTCATTTCCATCCCAGGTTAGAGGCCCTGTCTCTCAACGTTTATTACATTCTGTGCCTTAAAAATATATGCGCAAGTAAAACTTATAGAATTTTATTGCGCAGTAGCTTTCAAGTCTAAGTAAAAATTAATAGTCTGCAAAATTTCTTTTTCCGAATTAAGACGGGTTTAGGAATTTCCCTTTGGTTTGGAAGTGAAAGAAGATTTAAAACATAGTTTTAACTATCTGAGCTCAGGTTAAATTATGCACATTTTATAATGCATTTCATTTAAACTTATTTCATTAAAGATATATTTCTCATTCAATCACTTCAGTTCTCCCTTCGCGGCAAGGGAAATACGCATAAAAACTCAAAACATATTCATTAAAAACTGTAAAATAAAGAAAAACCTAAAATACCAAATAGAATTAAAAACCGTTAAAAAAAACAAATTTTACGATTAAAATTAGAGTTTAAATTAATTAAAATTAGGCAAAAAGACAGATTTTTTTTATGTACAAAAATTTTTACCTCCCTCGGCAAAAAGATACTGAAGTTGGTGCAGAAACTGAATTCACTATGCTTCTAAGTTTCAAATGTAAACAAATGGCGGCATCGTTAGGCTTAGTGGAACTTAAACAAATTTTAAATTGTTGATAATTCCATAACTATTGTATGCAGGTTAACTAAAGGCATAAAAACCGTAACCGGAACATAAGAACAATATAATTCGATCACTTTTAAAGCAAAAAATGCACAATTTACCAACATATAAGAATAAATAAACGTAGCTCACCGAGCTGGGTAACAGAGTGCGTATATATATATACAAATATTTGTATACTTTTTGGTGCGGCCGATTGCAACCAACAAGGGAGGTGCACATCTACATGTTATAGTAGTCCTATATACAAAATTTCTACGTTCTGAGGTACTTGAGTTATGCGAGATACATACATACGTACGCACAGACGTCACGGAAAAAAAACTCTTCTGAATTCATTTTAAATCCATTTTACAATCCGTTTCGGCAAAAACAGTCCTTTATTCTGCCGTGCGTACAGATGTCACGCAAAAACATCGCTCAAATGGAATTGAGAGCTGTCAAAATGGATATTTTCTTTGAAATACGACACCCGAAATTTTTCGCGATTACAATGCTTCCTTTACTTTCAAGGAAGTAATAAGTGGAACACCTCCTACAGAAAAATTACCAATTTTATAAAAAAATAATTTTCCAAAGAAAGGAAAAAGAAGAAAATGGCCAACTGCAAATTGATAACCAAGATCAACTAATTACTACTAATTGATATCCCGAAATGCACTAATAGACAGTTAATTACCAATATTTGGCAATAAATTACACATTACACGATGTAAGTCCCACACAATAAATTACGCGTTACAGGATGTAAGTATGTTTTATATTAGAGGATGTAAGTGATGTTTAGAATGCACCACTATGGCACAAGCATGATGACCTTTTTGTCACACATGATATTATGTTTATCAAATGCGATGAACAACATGCTTGTTCAAAATTTTCTTACGCTTTAAGGTGTTAATTCTTATGTCTCATCTATCAGTGACCACTTCATAATGGTACCAGCACTTTTAGAAGCCTGTCGGATATTGTTCTTTAAAATATACAAGTGGTGAAGCTTACGTGCCCGCACCCTATGTTAGCTGATCATTGCAAAACTGATTTTTATTAAAGTGACAGCACCTTTATGGTGGGGCATCCTTATGAAAATTTGTGTCTTCAAGAAGATACTGATTTGCACAATTCTGCTTGCATCTTCATAATGCGTTCCGTTTTACATCTCCTTGTTTAAGTCTGAAGTAAGGAAGCACTATCCGCCTGCAAACTGTTTCAAAGAACCGATTCGCTCTACTGAGAGAACGAAGGGTGATTCACCAGAAAAGAGTGGTAGCTCTTTCGAATTGATCCACCTAGAGCTGCTTTTGAAAGCTTGTGAGGAAAGCTGGATTTCCATTTTAGGGTAGAAAAGACTTTATAAGTATTAAAAATAAACATTTTGATCATTTTTCAACTTATTCAACATTTTTTATTCTAGAATTTTATTGTCAGTTCTATGTAGAAAGAGAGATTTATGTAATCTCAAAACTCCATTTGAAAGTACTCAATCTAAAGACTAAACAATTCGACTGAATCGAGTCTTTTGATCCCACTGTTAGTTTGATTTTTTCCACTTTTAGCTCGATACAACATTCTTGGTTCACTCCCCATTCCCGATCTTATTGATCAAGGTTACTGCTAGTGATCGGTGTGTCATAGAAAAGAACAGATTCAGTTCAGTTAGCGAATAGCTCTGACGTGATACTACAAAAGAACAACTTTGTCCACCTCTAGTCTGGAATGGTAAAGGCACCCAAGAAAAATCGCCTACGGAATCATTCGAACACATCGAATCGAACAGTTCAAAAGTTTGAAAAATCAACACAGTGATGCTGTGTTATACCTGCATTTCAGGCATGTTGCAAAAGGTTTCATCAGGTGGATGAGGAGTGGACATAACGCCTACAAGCATCTATGGCACATAGGGATCTGTCTATGACATATAGGGCATCTATGGCACTTTAGGCTCCTTTCAAACGGTGGTATAGATGTCATTGAGGCATAGTCATAAGGCATTTAATGTGGGAGTTCCATTCACACCTGCGAGACAGGTCTAAGCCGTAGCCAATCAGAGAAGCTAAATTTGCACATGCGTGGATGTCTCTACAGTTACAGGTTTCGCGCGTTCGCTGTAATTGGTCGACTCCTATACCAAGTCTGCTTTTATGCCAAAACCCTTAAACCAGTTTTTGTAACATAACAAGGTCTGGTTACCTAGCAACGCAGCTCGGATTAAACCAGTTATGGCATTTATACCACCGTCTGAACGCAGTATTACTCTCTCAAAATATTGATGAGAAGAGTAAGAAGCCATTAGAAGTTTCGACATGATTGGTAACAATTTAATTTTAATCTTACAGTAACCCCCTTTCCAAAAGTTTTAAAAAAAGATGCAAAATGCATGTAATAAATTATGGGCACAACTATGAACATTCAATGCTTAACGGTGCATTCTTTACATGTAATAAAAATTCAATTCAATGATCAACGGTACTTTCATGACATGTAATAAATTACCGGCATTAATATATATCCCCATATATGTTCAAAGGTTAACGATATTTTCATTACATGTAATAAATTATTGGCACTATAGCCTAAGAATGGTCAAAGGTTAAAAGTGCTTTCATCACTTGTAATAAATTACCGGCACTGTTATTATTACCGGTAAAGTACGAAGCTGAAGTCGTAGACGCCTTTGAATGTTCAGTTTGTGGGGTATTTCTTATTTAATTCCAATAGTCAATCTTAGAACCCCACAAACACTAACAAGCGAATAATCGCTTAAAGTGTGTGAACAAATACGTAAGACTTGAGAAGGGTTTATTACCCTTTATTTCTCAGAATAAATACAATCAACTCCTTACTCGGAGTATACACAAAGCCTCCCCTTGGGCTTGAACTTAAATAATTATAAATTTAAACTAAACTAAGCCTAACTAAAGCTAAATAGTACTATTTCTCATTTGCATTAACTGCGCTTCTGAAATTACATTCTGGTAGGAAATTGTAAGCTGAAATTAGAACAGATAGGAAAGTTGCACAACTTAAAATAACTGTTAATAGAATTAGGATAAACCGTACAAGTTTAACTGTGCTTTCAATACATGTAATAAATTACTGAAATAAGCATAAGCGTATAAATATTCGATGGTTAACAGTACTTTCAGCTCTGCTGTATTTTTGTATTAAAAATATCTCCAAATTGCATTTTATTATTAAAAATAATACTTAAAACAAAAGCTAAATGTCCTCGAATAAGAGTACATTAATTTCGTAGTTTGTGTCCTGTTGATTTCAAGTATAATAAAAACTGGGAAATTCGAATTCTCGAATCCCACAAATATTGAAAAACACTTGAGATTGCGAATCTTAGCGAGTTTTTTGGCATTCGAATCTAAATTTAACTCAAAACATTGGTACGATTAGTTTTAATGTTATCCAGCAGTAGCGGTGATTAAAAAAAGGTTGCTATATTTGTAATGAACTTGAATCAGTATTACTGCATCGCCACGCCTGTCTTGAGTGCAATTCTCTCAATTTTCTGCTCAGTTTTCAAGACTCCATATTCAGTATTTATCTAGGTTAAATCTTGAAGTGATCACCTTCTCTCGCTTTGATTTAAAATGATTCTGATTGGCCGCCCAACCGGGACAGTGGTTAGTGACCCTGACTGAGGTACCGAAGGGCTCAGGTTCGAATCCCGGAGAAGGCATGGATGTTTGTAAATGTATAGTGTCTGTGCGGCATGGGGGCGCTCAAAATATGCAGCGAGCCGAATGCTCTCGAGACGTCGGTGACAAGGGAAGAGGAGCGGATTACCCTCGGACCCGTACCCCCACCCCCCAGGGTGCTCTCTATTCTCCGAAATTGCTGGCGGAAACTTAGTAAAGTCGTACTGTCACTTATATGGTGCTCAAAGGCTCTTGTCACCGACAGGTGCAATTTTGCCTCCACGCCACGATAAATTTCGTGGGCTTGTTCTTATATCGACGAAAGAAATTCTCACAACAACAAGATTCTGATGGAAAATACGAAAAAATTAAGCTGTTATTACCCAAATATTGTTTCAAAATTCAACATTTTGTTTTGTTGTTACAGAACATCGAGAAACTGAAGAATCATTGTATTCTGAAATTCTAATTATGCGTTCTATTTACTGCATTTCATTTGCGTTTTCTTAAAAAATAAAAGTCTATTTGATAAACGTACATTCTTCATTTTCTTCCACTAATAGCAAATTTTAAAATTTGCTCTATTTGAAAAGTATTAAAAAGTGTTTAATAGTAAATCGAAGTTATTTACACTATAGAGTATTTTCTCCCTCCTTGCAGTATGCCTTCGTGGTATAACGGTAGCACACTCGGCGCGTATTCTAGAGGTTCAGGGTTCGAGTGCCGGCAAGGGCATTGCTTATTTTTCACCTCTCCTGCTTCAAAATAACCTAATGACTCTACAAATTAATTTAAGAAACTTAAGCTCCTTTTCCGATGATTGAAAAAGGTTTCTTTAAATTTTCTTAATATAATCCGACTCGAGGTTGGTGTTATATTATACGACGCATCAGATGACCACCTTGATGTCTTCTGAGCACAAGTTATTAAGAAGAATGTGGCACAAGATCGGTATTGCATAGGATCTACAGCTTCTTTGCCGGCACAAGATCGGCACCGGAGCTCAAACACCGGCTTCGATTCTATGTTTTGCTGTCGCTATGAAGTGTTAACCCCGTTGTAACGTTTCCGAGCTTTTATGGAAAAATAGCAAGACAGGATTGTCTTTTTAAATTTATTTAAAACTCAACAACAAATTCATTCGTGGTTAAATAAATAATGAATAGCGTAAACCGTTACATAGCTATATCTTACAGAAGGGAAAAAGCTAGTTTCCCACAGAGTTCTCTGACTACATGTCTATTCAGCTCCACTGCTTCGTCTCTTCTCACAAAAGAGCAGCGAACAGCCGTGAACAAGTCGGCATCATAAAAGCATTAGGGGATAAAGACCCATTAGCCTTCAGGACATTCTTCCTGGCCGAATCGCTTACACCCTGGCTCTAAAAATGAGTTTCTTTAAGTTAGTCCGAAACAGGAAGTCTCTAATAATATCCAGCTGGTTATTTTCCTAATGATTCATTTGCTGTTACAGTTTGTCACAGCTTCCTTCCCTCCCCGGGGGGGGGTCTTCTGGACCATAATTACCACCATTAGAGTTCACCATATTGTTAATAAAATAAATTATAGTAAACACACATTTTTACATCAAACAGGTGTAAGTACCATGGATTAAACATGAAATTATATTGAGGGCAGTGTACAAATAATATAACATACTTAGTGTACAAAAAATACTAATGACTAATTACATTCAGACAAAACAGAGCTTACCCCTTTTTAGACAAATATTACACAATATGCATTCTTTTACTTATATAGATTTACAGAAGAACCATACAAGACAGTAAAAAATATAAAATCAATATAATATCAAGTTTTTCGGCTTAGAGCATCAGCATTTTTATTGAGTTTCCCCGAACGATGAATAATTGTGAAATTGTATGGCTGAAGAGCCAGAGCCCAACGCATTAAGCGAGGATTATTACTGGCATTAGTTCGTAACCAAGTTAGAGGATTATGATCAGTTTGCACAATAAAGTCTTGCCCGTCTAGATAATAGTGAAGTTTCTTTATACCAAACACTATGCTGGCGCATTCCTTTTCAGTGGTGCAGTACTTTTTCTCTACCTCGGAGAATTTCTTGCTCAGAAATATAATGGGATGTTCTTCTCCGTTACTAGTGAGCTGTGTTAATACAACTCCCATACCATAATCAGATGCGTCGGTTTGTAGAATAAAGGGAAGAGTAAAATCGGGTGCATATAAAACTGGGTAACTTGTTAATTTCTCTTTTAATTCCGTGAAAGCCCTTTCGCTCTCAGCATTCCACAGAATATCACCCTTTACTGATTTTCCTTTTAAAAGATCCGTCAACGGAGCGGCGATTGCTGAGTACATCGGAATATAACGGCTATAGTAGCCCGCTAATCCCAGAAATGCTCTTATATCCGTTTTAGTCTTGGGTGTTGGGAAATCTCTTATAGCTTTGGTCTTAATTTCCGACGGTTTCCGGTACCCTTGGCCTACAACATGGCCCAAATAAAGGACATGTTTTTGAGCAAAACGACATTTTGAAGGTTTAATGGTCAATTTCGCTCTACTTATACGTTTCAGCACAATTTCCAGATGCTTGAGATGACATTCCCAGGTTTTTGAAAAAATAGCCACATCATCCAGGTAGGGAACTGCAAATTCTTCGCATCCATTTAATACCTCTTGCATCATCTTGGAAAAAAAATAAGGAGCGTTTTTTAAACCAAAACTTAACCGTAATGGCCTGTAAGTGCCGAAACTGGTTACAAATGCGGCATATCTTTGAGCATTAGGGCTTAAGGGTATTTGCCAATATCCCTTAGCTAAATCTATAACCGTGATATATTTTGCAGAAGCAACTTCTTCTACCCGTTCTTCTATATTGGGTAAGGGATAGAACTGGGTACGTGTGATTTCGTTTAATCGTCGGTAATCCACACAAGGTCGAGGGTCCTTATTTGGAGCTTCTACGAGAATCATAGGAGAAGTGTAGTCTGATTCCCCCACCTCAATAATTTTTAGGTCAAGCATTCGTTGAATTTCTCTTTTTAAAATCTCATTTTGTCGATGTGACATTCGATACGGCTTAGATCGTACCGGCTTATTACTGATAACTTCAATATCATGTTCTACGAGGTCTGTCATTCCCGGCTCGTTAGAAAAACTTTGCGAATATTTATTTAATAACCTCTGCAATTGATCTCTTTGAGTAGGTTCTAATAATTCTTCCAAATTGCTACTTTTAATAACCTCAGAATAATCGTAAACGTTTGGATTTGTATCAATATTAGGAAAATCTATTTCAGTCTCAATCTGGTCAGAACCCTCTTCGCTACAAGACAGGTAATTAATTACCTCAGGTCTTTTATAATATGGCTTTAACATATTGATATGATAAATTTGGGATCTTTCTTTTTTCCCCGGTAAGGATACGATATAATTTGTTTCGGATACTTTATTTTCAACTTTGCCCGGTCCTGTCCATTGAACCGAAAGTTTATTTGCCTTAGAAGTGGCCAAAATTAAAACCAGATCACCTTCTTTAAATTCTCTTTTTATGGCATTTTTATCATACCATTTTTTTCTCCTGAGTTGTTGATCTTGCATTTTCTCAACTGCCAACTCTTGACACTTTTTTAAGCGATTTATGAGTCTAAAAACATACTCGGTTACTGGTTGTTCCTCCTCTGGTGAATCCGTCCAATGTTCGTATAACAACGTTTCTGGAGTACGCAAATTTTTTCCGTGGACAAGTTCCGCAGGTGTGAAACCCGTGCTTTCATGCGTCACAGTTCTTAAAGCAAGAAGAGCCGCCGGTAGCACCTGTTCCCAATCAGAATCAGCCTCCAAACATAAAACTCGTAATATTCTTTTTATAGTACGATGAAATCTCTCCACTGGATTAGACTGAGGGTGGTGTACCGAACTATGACTAACTTTGATACCGAAACGTTCAAAAAATTCTGTGGTCAGATTGCTCATAAATGAAGTTCCTTGATCGCACTGAATCTCTTTAGGGAATCCCATTCTGCTGAAAAGATTTAACAACGCATCCACTATTGTAACCGAAGTTATATCTTCGATTGGAAGAGCCTCTGGATATTTTGATGCTACACATATAGCAGTTAGTATATATTTGTTTCCTTTAGATGTGGTTGGCAAGGGTCCACAAGTATCTATGTTTATTTTTGAAAATACTTCCGATATCACAGGGACTAATTTCAGAGGCGCTTTTTTTCTATCGTTAGATTTCCCCACTCTTTGGCAAGGATCACAAGTTCGAATATAAGTTTCCATATCTTGATAACATTTGGGCCAAAAAAAATATCTAGCTAGATTATCTTTGGATTTAGTTACGCCCAAATGTCCGGACACTTGTTCATGACATAAACTCAATATCTTCTCCCGACAAGTTTCAGGAATGACCAATAATTTCCGTACATTTCCTAAACGATCTTCTTGACACTTATACAGCAGCCCCTTTTCTATCTTGTAAATATTTGTCGAAGAGTTATTTTGAGAGTCTCTTGTCGCTATGTCAAAAAGCGGCTTTAAATCTTCACTCTGTTGCTGTAATTGAAGGAATTTAGTCTTGCTTATTGAAAGTAGAGGAGGTAGGTCATTGAACTCCGAAACGGGCAGGAGCGACTTTCTGTCTTCCTGTTCTTCTTGTTCCGTCCCCTGGGAAGTATAATCGTTCGCGAGGGAGGGAAAACTCGGTAGGGGTACAATATTCGTATGCTCACCCCTTTCTTTTGCTGCTTGAAGGCCTTTCTCTTCGCTATTGATCATTTGTCGACGTTTCTGAGCCCGCGTCTCCACTGCGTTAACTTGGAAAAAGTATTCCTTATTTTGATTTTTTCCTAATTTTGCAGCCGTCCGATTCCCTAATATATAACGTCCTTGATCAAGCTCATTTCGTATGACTGCGGCCTTTGTTAATATTCGTCCAAATTCTGCTTCTATTTCAACATGTGCTAGGGGAAGACATATAGGTGATTCATCGAACGGTTGTTTTACCCAAACAGTTTCTCCTGTTAACATTGAAGGGGTAATGTATTTTTTACAGATCACATCAATGGATGCTCCAGAATCCCGTAATACAGGAAGATCGAACCCGTTAACCTTAGCCATTGTAGTGTATGGCGCTAAATAATCTTCTTCATTCTCTTGTACCCTGTTAACAACAGCCGTAGATTTAAAGTCTTTCTGAGCTTTCGGACACTGCGGCCTCAAGTGATCGATTGAGCCACAAGTATAGCACTTAAGAGGTTTACGTACTTCAAAATGACGCTCATCTTGATTTCGAAAAGTTTCTGTTTTTTTCGAAACTTTTTCCCCAGCCTGTTTATACCTTGGCGAATCTCTGAAATTAGGCTGATTTTTATTTCTCTTTTGCGACTCCGAACCATGAACTGGAGAGACCTTTTTCCGGTATTCACGTACGTTTTCATAATCTTCTAACAACTCGGCTAATTTATTTGGGGACGTTATCTTGGACCATTCATCAATAAAATGCTGGCGCACTTCGAAATTTACGCGACGCTTCATTTGATCCGTTATCATCAGGTCTTTTAAAAGTTCAAAATCATTAATTTCCAAGCCCGAGATCCATTCTTCAAAATAATTTCTTAATTCAAATGCGAAATCCCTCCAAGTGGTTTGAGCGTTTTTTTGGGTTTGCGAGAATTTGATTCTAAATTTTTCTGGGCTCAGTTTAAACCTTTTAAGAAGTATCCCTTTTATGTAAGCATAGTCATAAGCCTGTTCTTCTGGCTCTCGCATAATCAGCTGAACTATCTCTGTTGGCAAAAGTGTTAATAAAACAGAAACCCATTCTGATTGGTTTAGATTCGCCCTCTTTGCTTGGCGCTCAAACATGACTAGGTACAAACTAACATCATTCTCTTCGGGATCAAATTTTTGGATCATTTTTTGAAGTTCAAAATGGTTTCTTCTAGGCATACTTTCTTCATTCCCATCAATTAGATCCTTACCTTTAGCGGCCTGCAATTTCATTTTGGTTATCTCGAATTCTCTTTCTTCTCTCCTAATTCTATCTTGCCTCTCTTCGTCTTCTCTCCTAATTCTTTCTTGCCTCTCTTCTTTCTCAAGTCTCACTGACGTGATATTTTCCAACAGACTTTTAATTAGTTCCTCCTCGTAGGCTTCATTTCCCATAATCAGCTGTCTTAAATCTAATATCCTAAGCTGGGGTCCAACCTTTTCCCCTAACTCTTCAGCCAAGGATTTAAGGTCCTCTTTTCTAGCTTTTGCTAAGAATGCCATGATATACCCTCAACTTATACTCTAAATCTAATGAATCTCTCTTTATATATATAAATTTGATATACAACTAAAATTTACAATTCTGAGGCTCAGTATTTAACTCTTAATTTTTTTCAGAACAATTTCTGGTATTCTAAACATACATTCAAGACAATTTACACTATACTGTGAACAGGATGCACTCAGTTGCAATTAGTTAAATTGAGAATTTAAGATAATACAATATGCTTTAGATAATACAATATTCACATTCAGATCATCAAAACTTTCATAGTATATTAAGGTATGCATTCAAAAGTAAATTAAAATAAACGTATAAATACTCATAAATATCAATACAACCACAGTTTGAACGTAAGATATTAGTGATTTCTAAACTTTCTGTTAACACTTTCAACTGAAAATTTTCACTTCTCATAATTCTTACACAAAATGATAATTCATATTCTGTACTGAAAATCAAATAAACAACAGTTTAATTTTAAGCTACCAAGATTTACTTATCTTCATTTTTAACACAATGAACTGAAAATTTTTGGAATTATAATTCTTACGTACTTATATTTCTTACATGAAATACATTCTTACAAACTTATAATTCTTACATACCATAACAGTTTACATTTACTTCTAATAATTATAACGTTCAAGACGACTTAGAATTGATAATTCAGAATACCCTTTAAAAGATAGAATCTTTAGAAATATTACAATTTTACTCTTCAATTATAGAAGCATAATAGTAGCAAAACTCACAACAATTCACTCTATTAATACAACTTCAAATTCTTAAGATATTATTTAATTATAATTCCTGAATTCAAATTTCTAAATTTATACCTAAATTCTTAAATATATTTTCTTATCTGAAACATAAATATCAATCAACGCATTTGCAAGCTTCAACGAAACCAATATTTGTTAGAAAACATTTACCTGAAGTGACATAAATGACACAATAGAAATACTATATTTAATAAACCTCACTGCCTCAATATAAAAAATCCAAGGTACTTACCCGCCTGGACTGTAGAGTTGAAATTCTGATTGAAGCCTGGAACATGAAAGTGTTGAATCTCACAACTTAATTCTTTTATTGGACGCTGAAGGCACATGCACTAAATTACCACACAAACGTATATCACCACACTACACTTTCCGGACACTGATAGTCCTACAACTTAAAGATGCTGAAAATCTTCGGACAATGGCTGTCCCACTAAACTTCAAGCGAATTGAATTTCGGATCCTGGTGGTCCTCTCTTTCAGCCGGACTGACGTCTGGAATCTTCTTTAGAAAAACACAAAGCTGAATTTCGGAGCCTGACGGTCCTTTCTTTCTTCCGGACTGGCGTCTGGAATCTTCTTTATAAATCACAAAGTTGATTTTCGGAGCCTGACGGTCCTTTCGTTCTCCCGGACTGATGTCTGGAACTTAAAAACACAGAGCTGAAGTTCGGAGCCTGACGGTCCTCTCTTTCTCCCGGACTGACGTCTGGAACTTAAAAACACAGAGCTGAATTTCGGAGCCTGACGGTCCTCTCTTTCTCCCGGACTGACGTCTGGAATCTTCTTTATAAATCACAGAGTTGATTTTCGGAGCCTGACGGTCCTTTCTTTCTCCCGGACTGACGTCTGGAACTTAAAAACACAGAGCTGAAGTTCGGAGCCTGACGGTCCTCTCTTTCTCCCGGACTGACGTCTGGAATCTTCTTTAGAAAAGCGCGGAGTTGAATTTCGGAGCCTGACGGTCTTTTTTTTCACCCGGACTGACGTCCGTATTCTTTCTTTGTTAAGCACAAGAGTTCTCGTTCGATGACCAAACTAAAACTGCTTCGTGGATTTTCATCATACCTGCTGCCACCAAATTATTATAGCTGTAACGTTTCCGAGCTTTTATGGAAAAATAGCAAGACAGGATTGTCTTTTTAAATTTATTTAAAACTCAACAACAAATTCATTCGTGGTTAAATAAATAATGAATAGCGTAAACCGTTACATTGCTATATCTTACAGAAGGGAAAAAGCTAGTTTCCCACAGAGTTCTCTGACTACATGTCTATTCAGCTCCACTGCTTCGTCTCTTCTCACAAAAGAGCAGCGAACAGCCGTGAACAAGTCGGCATCATAAAAGCATTAGGGGATAAAGACCCATTAGCCTTCAGGACATTCTTCCTGGCCGAATCGCTTACACCCTGGCTCTAAAAATGAGTTTCTTAAAGTTAGTCCAAAACAGGAAGTCTCTAATAATATCCAGCTGGTTGTTTTCGTAATGATTCATTTGCTGTTACAGTTTGTCACACCGTGCATCTATTCTATCCAATGTCAGTCTTGTGACTATAAGCTATTATTGAGCGCTCTCGAGAAGATAAGAGGAACATGGCACAAGATCGGTATTGCCGTAGGATCGACAACAACATTGCCGGCACCGCATCTCAAACATCGACTTCGATTCTATGTTTTGTCGCTATGAAGTATTGACCTCGTGCATCTGTTCTATCCAATGTCAATCTTGTGAATATAAGCCGTTTTTAAGCGCCCTCAAGAAGATACCATCGCATTAAATAAAAAAGACGTTTTTTTAACGTATTCTAATGACGGCAGGTACTTCATCCAGTACGTGCGCATGAACGGAACGAGAAAATCTCTTCCAGATGTCTTCAGTCACAGAAAATGATCTATTAATAGTAAACGAGGTATTAAAAGTATCACCTTCGAGAACCATTAGGACCAATTTTGTGGGGCGAAGGGCCAAATGCGTGTCATTGGGAGGCTATTACCAAAACAAGCGGCTCT
>KK121415.1:295658-317778 GCA_000611955.2 Stegodyphus mimosarum | reverse complement strand
TTGCCCTCAAGCGAATGAAGTAAAAGAAAAAAAGACAAAAGAGCTCTCATCTGCGTGAAGTGTGGCGTTTATAACAGCGTCTAAAAGATACTCGCGAGCGATTTATGGGTTACGATTCTTTTTCTTTGTCAGGCCTACATAATCTGTTAAGGAAATTTAACCCTGCAAAATGGTAAATTTTAATGAAATTTTAAACTTACTGATTTCAGATTTTTAACATTTTAGCTAACATAACTGGTCACTGGCTACAAAAAATTTAATAAATAAATAAATAAAAAATAAAAAAAAATCTGAAAGGTTTCAGATTTTAAATTATGTCCAAAGGGGAGTTTTTTTTTAGCATTTTGTGTGTTACCTTCATTTATTAAATATCGTGTTCTCCGCACTTAAACCATAAAATTCAATTCAAGAGCAATGTCGCAAAATAATTTTAAAATAAGCATATCTTTAGAATTCCTGATACACAGTCTCACGCGCTGGAGATATATTTTTTTTTTTTCTGCACAACGTTGCCATTTCTCGCTTTGAAATCCTTGAGTTTGTTAATCAAAGATTCGTTAAAGTTTTACAAAATATGAAATATATAATAAAACAAATTCCAAATTTCAAATTTGGGCTTCCAGATGCCCGTATTCGGGTGGAAATGTCGAATATTCAAAATTTGATGGCTTTAGGTACCGTTGTTTTATTACAATACGAAAAACATACATACTTTTATGCAGGTTCTTTATTATTTAATTTCTTTAAATATAATACAGGGCGATAATATTTGGTGGCAACAATTTGAAAAGTGAAAGAAAGCTTTTAGTGAATTGATGCAAAGTGCCAAAACGAAATTAATAGTACTTCTAGGCAAACTGCCCCTTTGGACTAATAAATAAAAACAGGTGTTGAGCAAACGATTATATTGTACCGAGATTTGCAACGCATAATTTTTATTATTTACGACAAAGGTAAAATTACTTAAATACTTGAAGGATTAGGAACATTATTGGAATACATAAAAGTTTACATTATAAATCACATGAGTTACACATTACATTAAATAAAAAAGAAAATCATAAAAATATGTAATACGCAAAACTGCAAAATATACAATTTATAAACTGCAGAAGTTAACAGGTAAAGTTACACATATTTTTAAAGTTATAAAAATATGTAAAATATTTTTTAAATTACAAAAATAAAATAAAATAATTAAGGTATACGTATATTGCTTTTAAATCTTTCCATATCTTAAACAATGTATACTTTTATTTTTAAAAATTAATAAAATGAGAATTTTATTCTACATCCCAATGGCAATCTGAAAACTAGCAATTTTTCAAAGCGAATGGATGAGACAAATTGAAGATCTTCTACCTCGTTCGAATGGCAACAACTGTTATTTCCTGGGATGATAAATTTAAGATATTCTTAGTAATAAAATATCCCTAATTCACCCTATACAAAAGTGGTAAACGTAGCGTACTACTAGATAATTAATTCTACCTTTGCAACTTTTTTGGAAGCATAGGAAATGCCGGAAAATAAAATATTGCATAAACAAGCATAATCAAAACCGTCATAAAAAATCATCGCTAAGGTTTCACACAAAAGATTATTTTATTCTAAGTTACACGGAATGAGAAATGCGTGCTAATTATTAGAGCGATGCCGCAAATGTTAAAGTAGTTTGCAAACAATTATTTTGTACACCAATATACGCAATTTATGACATTATAAACATCTTTTATAAATTATAGTAATGGTGTAAATGTTAATAAATATCGTTAATTAGATATATTATAAACCAAAAGAAAGATATGTATTATAAATTGCATTAGTTAAAGGTATTATTAAAAGTGAAAACAAAAAGGTATAAATTATTAAAGACGTACGAAATCTGTTTTTAAATCCATCAATTAATTTAGCAATACTTTGTTTTAACATAATCCTTAAATGTATGTATTTGCCATTTGGCAACATACTCATATTTAGTCATGTGAATCCAATCAAAACGCAAATTTTAGCTTACTGCATCGAGTAACCAAATGGATACATACTGTTTACATATATAGTTTTGAAAGTTTCAGTGAGGTGGCATCACTATCAGTGTAACAGTCATTATTGTATGGGTTGATGTACAGGGTGTGGACATCATTTGTGTTTATGAATTTTTGATTTTGTGTTTGTTGTTATTTTGATACATTCAAAGTTTTAAAATTGTTTGAACAAGTTTATAAGGTATATATTATTACATACAATTGTTATTACGCATTTGCTTATCATATTTTTTTTACATAATGTAGCCATTTGGCAGCAATAATATTTTTTCAAAAACTGAAATAAAAACTTTGTTTATTTATTTATTTATTTATTTTAGTATTTTCCCTGTTTTAGTTGATATCAATGTATTTTTGACTTAAATTTTTAAAAAATAAATAAAAATAAAAATTCATGCATTTAAGGTTTGAAAGATAAATTAATTAGTAAGTCTGTTTTAACTTAAAAGATAAATTAATAAGTATAAAAGATAATAATAACAGACCAATAATCATACAAAATTTGACGATACTATAAATTAATTAATTATATAAAAATAATATAAATAATATAATTTTTAAAAATCTTATAGAATGTCCGGAACACATCTGAGAACTGATATAATTTGTTAATTGGCAACACTTATGAGTTCGGCGCTAGATTATAAATGACTCTGATAAGTAGGGTTGCCATGATTGCCGGGGCGTTTCAATGCTAAATAAATAAAACATGATTAAAGTTAGTAAAAAGGAGGATTATTTTATTGTGATAGAAAACAATAAAATTTAAACAATCAGACGTAGAATAATAACGAAGGTGCAAGGCTAACCTTTTTTAATCCAATTCTATTTTAAAGTTTAATTAATTTTTTTAATGATATAATTTTCTTCTTTTACATAATTATAGAATTGGAAGCAAGTAATTTTAAAATTATAATGACAAATAAAAAGTTGCTTCAGTTATAAACAAACCCGTTTCTTTCGTCCCACCACTGAGTTCACTTCGAGAAAATACTCATTTTACATTTGCACTGAGATCAGGAATGGCAAACGTATTCGCATATACACGATTTTTATCAAGATAGTTTGTGTCTGCAAAAGAGTTTAGCCATTTCTTCGCCATATTGAATTCCATATTTACTTCGCAATTTTGGTTGGTATTATTTTTCCCTAAATAAATCTGTCAGATATATAAACTGGTTGAATAGAAATTCAGTGTTGCCAATATCGAAATTTCTTACTTGTAAACATGCAATAATACGTTCTATTTCTTCCCATTCGATTACTTTATAAGCTATTTTCTCCCTCCTTCCCGTATGCCTTCTTCGTGTAGCCATAGCACACTTGACGCCTATTCGACAGGCCCAGGTTCGACTCCCGGTGAGAGCACTGCACATTCATCACGTCTTCTGCTTCAAGATATCCTAATGACTGTACAAATGACACCCGAACTAAAAGGTGGTGAACAATAATTCGTCATCACTAGGATTTGGCGACTGGGTCCCTTAATGCCCAGTCGCCCTTTAAAAGGGGGGAGAATATAAGGTATTTTCTCCTTTTTTCCAGCATGCCTTTGCTTTCCAGCATGTAGTGCAACGGTAGCACACTCGGCGCGTATTCGAAAGATCCAGGTTCGAGACCCGGCGAGGGCATAGCACATTTTTTACGTCTCCTGCTTCAAAATAACCTAATGACTCTACAAGTTTAGGGAAAAAACGGGGGAAAAATGAAACAAATATTAACACGGGACTGAAGTAGTGGAATACGGTGACAGTTTAGTATATACGGTGCATATGGCAACCCTTCTGTTAGGGAACGTAACCGTAACGGTGATAAAAAGTATTATAAAAGACTTAAACATTTTTAATATCTAAAAAGAATGCGTTAGACAGCGAACAATCAACATTTTAATTCTAACATCAAAGCGGCTGTTCGTTGCTTCCATTTCCATTGCGAATAATGCCCAGGGAATTTTGATATTTACCATGAAGCCTTCATTGCGAATAATGCCTAAGATATTGCAAGCAAAAACTAAGGAAAGAAAATTTACTTGTTGCCATTTAATCAAACCTAAGTTTTATATTATTATTTTATTTTTGCTATTGTACATTTATAGAGTCCGGTCCTAACTATGTAGAAATTAAATCAAAATCCGTCACATCCTATTAAAATGAAAAGTGAATTTTCGCTCCGTTTGAAATATTTCAACAAATTCTTAAGACGCTCGTAAGTAACACTTTTATTTAACTCTTGAAATTAAATAGAAGGCATCACTTGTGCATACAATCAAAACACAGAGTATTTAAAACAGCATAAATTTTAAATTAAATGTAATGTATTCGGAGACTATACAAAGGGATCTACTTGGCTCAATAGTTTAATGGCGCGTTTTAACATTGGCTAGCGAAGTGGCTAAAGCCGTAATATTCACTTGCAGAGGAGTTAGGCAATATGAATTATTGGTTAATTATCATAAAATATTTCACACATTACGAATGACAACTAAGAAATTTTAAGTATAATGAAAGAGGATTCAGTTGTTGCCATCTTATCAACCTTAGTTTTATTTTATTAGTTTTTATTATTCATTTATTTATATTGAAAAATAAAATTACAATTAAATTAATAATCTGGAAATAATTAAGTAGCTGAATAATTAACATCATTTTCTAAAGTAGTTTCCTTGTAGGAAATGCTACATCTTGACATCAATAATTAAAATCAATAACTAATGGAAGGCTTACATTAAATAATTAAAAAAAAAGTTTAGAACGAGTTTCGTATTTCATGACCGTCTTCGAGAATGCTATGCAAGTAGATTTACTTCTAATGTTAAAAAATGTAACACCACACTGAAACTTCAGTGTCTTTTCTCAGCGCTTAATTCACTTCTTTTTTTTAACACGCTAATAAAAATTAAAAGAATGTGCAGTCTTACCTCCCATGCGTAAGTATCCTTTCCATGGTTAAAGACTAACAGAAAATAAACTTCTACAAGAATTGCTCCATCTAAAGTAACTCTAGATGAAGGAATAAAATTAAGGAAACTATCCCATCGGGTAGGAAAAGTGAAAAAAAATACGGAGAAAACAGAAACGGAAGCTTAAAAAAAAAAACATCCTGCAACTTTCTTCTTTTAGGTCATCCACCTTCTACCCCTTGGAACACAGCGAATTTTTTCTCTTACTGGACCCTTTCGTTCCCATACCTAATTACAAAAGAAAATTCAATTGGAGAATTTTTTTAAAAGAGTTCGATTGGTAAAAGTTCGAAAAACAACAAAAGGTGAGATACACGGGGAAGGGTAAAAAAGGTTCCTTTTTTCGCGGTCATAGACCTAGGAGGGTGAGGGTTACCTTCCCCCCTTCAATAAAAACCAAAAGAGGGGAAAGCGAACAGCTTACTGTGCAAAAAAAGGGGTGGAAAGGGGAATCTGCAGAATTCCAACGTATATCGGTCATTGGTACAGGAAGGGGGTGCAAGAAAAGTGAAAGGGAAATGCTTTGTACGTGCCCCCCGTCTGTTTATTCCTATCAAAGGAAAAGGGTTCCCCCACCCCACCCCGATATCTGAAGAGAATGGGTTACGCAAGCTTCGAGAAAAAAGAAATTTTCCCTTTCTGTGCTATATGCAAATGCTTTATCGTTAGATTTCTATATAAGGCATTAAATCATTTTTAAGCAGTAATATATTTAACAGTGAAAATTACAAACTAATTAAAGAAATCAGCATGATTAAGCAATCAAAATTTACAATTAAAATATTAAATAGCATTGAATATCCGGGATAGGGGAACGAAAAGGTAGGTAAATGATTTTGTACTCAAATAAGCTTACTTACGATAAACAGATAGGATAATAAAAATTTTAATTATTCAAAATCGCATTTATTTGTTTTAAATTACTCTTAACTAAGCGCACACTTAGTTAAGCATATAGTTATAATTTGAAAGATAAATTACGTCAAGTCGAATGGTGACACTCACAAAATGACCATCTAGTAACCGGCCGTGTGCAAGGTATATTAGAACACTTAAGTTTCATCCAATGCAACTCCCGGTCACGTGAATGATAAATTTATGGAAACGTAACGAAACATGGCGCGAAAATTTCGTAAACATTTATAAGGTACTTCTCCCGCCTTCTTAGCATGCCTTTGTGGTGTAGTGGTCAGCATGCTCGGCGCGTATTCTAAAAGACCGCGGTTCGAGTCCTGGCGAGGGTTGCTCATTTTTCATCTCTCCTGCTTTTAAAAAATACCTAATGTCTCTACAGTGGCGCCCGAACTAAAAAGGTCTCCCCCACCAGGATTTGGCGATTGAGTCTCCTAATCTGCAGTCACCTTTTAAAAAGGAGAGTATATAAGGTATTTCTCCCGCCGTCTTAGTATGCCTTTGTGGTGGGAGAGGTCCGTGGTTCGAGTCTCGGTGAGGGCATTGGTGATTTTCATCTCTCCAGCTTTCAAAAAATACCTAATGTCTCTCTACACATTCTAATGTCATAATGTAATCATGAAAAGAGAAAAAAATAAAAAAGGATATGTCTTAAAATTTATTTTTATTATGATACGAACCGTGTAGTACTACATATACTCACGCATATCCCCCTTAACTACTAATTTTATCTCTTGAAAACCGGAAGGCGAAAAATACCTGGTGCATACAATTTCGGAAGAAACGATGTAAATGATAAACACAACACATTTAAAAAGCACATATAAAGAAACACCAATATTATTACATTATGCTTTCCAAAGTACTATGAGTTTTAAAAGTGAAAAGAATAGTATTGTTACAATATTCTTACATTTATTTCAAATTTTATGCTCTTAATATTCCTGACTATTCTTTAAAGCAGTTTAGGGGGGGGAAGTATAATTCTGCTTCTAAATTTCGAATTATTTCGTTATGTTCCTGGAATTGTTAGCCCATAACAATGTGTAAAATTTAAATTTGTTTCATATTTGATTAAATTTGCAACTAAAAAACATTTCCCGTTACATTACTGCTTTTCTCCATAGACGGCGTTACGTTCGTTTTTGCTTTGCTCTGTTCTTTCATTTTCGTAGCAATGTGATTGTTGCTATTTTCAGCTTCACAAAAGTTTTTTGCTCCTGAAGAAGAGGGACTTATATATGTTTGCCCTCGAATAAGAGCTATTAGTCTCGAAACGGCATTTTGCGTTGAATCACTTTTCACATTGTTGCCACCAAATATTATTGTTATGTGTTACATTTCGAGAAATTAAATAATGAAGAATCTACTTGAATGTACGTATGTATCTCGCATTGTGAAAAAACGACGGTTACCTAGAACCATCCGATTTTGAATAACGTAGTCCTCCACTCAAATATCAGCATCTGGAAGACCGAATTTGAAATTTGTTCCAGTGTCTATTTCATATTTTGTAAAACTTTGACGAATTGTTTCTTAACAAACTCGACGATTTCAAAGAAGCAGTAGCAAAACTGTACGGAATAAAACATTTTTATCTCCAACGCGGGAGACTACCTATAGCAAATTCTAAAGATATGCTGTTTATAAATGTTTTTAGCCCAAAGGGACATTACCCCAAATGCTCTCCAAACGTGTATGCGTGTAAATGAAAAAAAAAATTATAAAATCTGAAATATTTCAGACTTTTTTTAACAATAAAAGACACGATATTCCGATATTATTTTCAGATTTGACGTTGCTAATGTTCCTGAAAGTTTTGAAGAGAGGTTAGAGAAATAAAACAACATACATAATCCGCTTGGGAAAAAATATTTGATAATAATAATAAAAATTAAGAGAAAAACAAAATATGAAAGATTTCAGAATTTATAGTACGTCCAAAGGGACGTTTTTTTAATGCTTTATCTGTTACCTTTAGTTATTAAATATCATGTTCTTCGCCCTTAAACCACATGAAATTCAAATCAACAGCAATGTCAGAAAATATTTAAAAACAGCATATCTTTAGAATTTCCGATAACGTGTTATTTTCCGTTCAGTGTTGCCATTATTCACTTTGAAATCATCGAGTTTGTTAATTAAAAATTCGTTAAAGTTTTACAAAATATGAAACAGATAATAAAACAAATTAGAAACTCGGGCGTCCAGGTGCCCATGTTCGGGTGGATGGTTACGTTATTCAAAATTTGATGACACTAGATACCGTCGTTTTTTCACAATGCCAGAAAACATACATATATTCACGCACATTCTTCATTAGTTAATTTCTTTAAATATAATATAGGGCGATAATATTTGATGGCAACAATTTGAAAAGTGAAACGGGCATTTATTGTGAAACAACGCAAAATGCTGTTTCGAAACTAATAGTCCTTCTGTGCTACCGCCCCTTTTGGCTAAAAATAATCTTGGGAACTTTGCTGAAGTTAACAATAAATGCTGGTGCTTTGATCAAATTTAAAACATCCATACATTCATTAATTAATTTTTTTCAAAAAATGCCATTGATTTTGTCTAAATGGTTAACCAAATTCAGCAAATTTCTTAATTGCAGCTATTTAACGAAAAATAAACACTAAGAAAATAACAACTCTTTTGCGAGACCAGTCCCGAACATACAGGATGTCTCAATAGAAGATGCACTGCGTGTGTGTGTGTGTGAAGTGTAAAATTTAAATTTGTTTCATATTTGATTAAAATTGCAACTAAAAAACATTTCCCGTTACATTACTGCTTTTCTCGATAGACGGCGTTACGTTCGTTTTTGCTTTGCTCTGTTCTTCCATTTTCGTAGCAATGTGATTGTTACTATTTTCAGCTTCACAAAAGTTTTTTGCTCCTGAAGAAGAGGGACTTATATATGTTTGCACTCGAATAAGACAGAATTTGTTCAAAATCTACAAGGCTGCTTTTCTGACTAAAATAAAATGCATGGTATCCATTAACGTGAAGTTAAAATGTTTTTCAAATGAAAATAAAAAAATATGAAAGCAAACACCCTCATTTGGTTGTTTCATTTTTCCAAAGATGCGATTTTCACATAACTTTGTTTACGCCCCGAGAATCAGTGACGTAAGATATACCCTCTATCTCAAAAGTTTACAGACTCAAGGAAATTGTTACATGTTTAAGAAAAATAGACACTTATAAAAATTACTCAATTAAAAATTGTTTATTTAAAATACATGCGCCTTATGTTTCGGTAAATATTTATCAAAAATAATCACTTTCTCTTTCACAAAAGTAAAAATAGAAAGAAAAAAAAATTGTGTTCCGAAAGTTTATAGACAAATGTAATTTTGCGGAAATTGGTTAGCAACAATCATGATCGGGAACTTGAGTCATTTATATGATAATGCTCTCCTGCAAACTTCCAAATTAAAAAAGAAAATAATCTGATGTGTACACCGCATGAGTTCCTTGTACCGAATATTAAATTAGACGCTTTTTTTCCTGCATTTCGTTTAAATTTATTTCTTCGAATTTCATAAGAGATATATTTCTCATTAAATTCATTCAGTTCTCACTTCGCGACAAGGCAAAAATACATAAAACCTCAAAATATCTTTATTAAAAATTGAAAAATATAAAACACAAATGCAGTTAAAACAATTTAAAGAACAGTTTTTGCAATTAAAATTAAAGTTTCTACGCAAAAATAAGCAATTCGGCCAGCGGGCAAGAAGGCAAATTTTTCAGTGCACAAAACTGAAAGTTTACTTTTGGTCTCACTCGGCAAAAAGACACTGAAGGCTTATAAACTGACTTAATTTGTTGTGGACGCTAGGCTGAGCCAATATATGGGATAATTTAATAATTTAAATGATAATTCTAGAATGCATTAAGTATGATTTAATTCGCAGTAATAAAAGAGGACGTTTTATCTTTGTTGACACGAAGCTCAGTTTCTCTATATTGGCAACAAATCCACTATTCTGCTAAGTTCCAAATGTAAACAAATATGTCTGCTATGGTAAAAAGAAAATTAGGCTTAAACGCGCTTAAACAGCTTTTAAATTGCTGATAATTCTACAACTATTTCGTGGAAGTTAACTAAAGGCATAAAAACCTTAACCGGAAGATAAGAACAACATAATTCAATCATTTGTAAAGCAAAAAAGGCACAATTCATCAACATATAAGAATAAAAAACTGAGCTCACGGAGGCGAGTAATAGAGTTGTATATATGTACATATAAGTATATATATATATTTATATACTTTTGGTGTGGTTGATTGCCACCAAAACGTGAGGTGCACAGCTACACGCTATAGCAGTCCTATGTACGAAATTTCAACGTTCTGAGGCTACTCGTTTTTGAGTTATGCCAGATACATAAATACGTACGTACCTACGTACAGACACCACAAAAAAAAACTCTTCTAATCCATTTTAAATTAAATTTACAATTCCTTTTGAGAAAAAAAGTCCTTTATTCTATCCTTAAGCACAGATGTCACGCAAAATCATCGTTAAATTGCATTCGAGAGCGGTCAAAATGGATATTTTCGTTGAAATATGGTACCTGAAATTTTTCGTGATTACAACGCTTCCTTTACTTCGTACAAGGAAGTACAAAATTATCATTTGAGCAGCGCCTAAGTATGGCTACAGCTACGCAACTTTCTGATGCTGAAGTTAAGAGGATTCTGAATTTTAAATTGCACGGTACATTTGTTAAAGAAATTTTAAAATTTCTGAATCGATCTACAAGCATGATTTATCGTGCAATGTCTCGTAAGACGCCACAACAACCACGTTCCGGAAGACCCCGAATGACGGACTGTCGCAGCGATAAGCAAATACAAAGAATGGCTTCAACACAGAAAAAAGACGGTTCGCCAAATTATAAGGGCTTGTGGATTGAAAAAATCCGGAAACACTGTTCATAGGCGAATCAAGGCATCTGGTTACCTGACTCAAGTAAAAATGTCTCGATTATTACCGCTCTCAAAGCTTTATAAAGGAATGAGATTACAATGAGCCTGTAACCACATGGAATATGGTGACAAATAGATTCTTGCTATTTTCAGTGATGAAACAAAATGGTATCTAGGTCTTCCCGACGGGTATTTACATTGGCTCCCAAAAGTGTTCGTACAATTCTATGCCATTTCAGAAAACACTGGAGGACAGAATTTGGTGTACCAGCAGGACAGTGCTCCCGTTCATACCTCTAATGTTACAAAAATTTGCTTGCACTTGGAAAATGCCACTGTTCTTGAGTGGTCCACCAATGAGCTCAGATTTTAACTCCATCAAGAATATGTGAGGTATTATGTCTCGGAGAGTTTAGGAGAATGAAGGCAGTTTTTTTCCGTGAATGCCTTAAAAGCAGCCATCGAGAGAGCATGGTACAATGCAGAATCACAGGTATTACAAAACTTAGTTCTCTAATGGAGAAACGTTTATTCGAGTTCATACGGAGTCATAGGGCGAGTTTGAAGTATTAAATAATTTGAAATTGATCACAAGTTGTTAAAATGTTAATATTCTATAAACTTTTGGGACGCATATCATTCAGTGTCTTTATTGTTTGTAATTTACCAATTGCTGTTTTAGTTGAATATTTACTGGAACGAAAGTTGCATCTGACGTAAATAAACAGATTTTTATTTGGTGTTTATGTTCTTTTCCATTTTCCTAAAACACGTAATATAGCTGAGTCTATCAACTTTTGGGATAAAGTGTGCATGCCAAATTTCACAAGACTGGATAATGTTTAGAGGTTGCGCACACTGATGACTTTTATCTCAAACTAGTGAAATTTCTAATACTGAAGTCTTCGGAGGGGGGCTTCTTATACATTTCTTTCATCTTTTTCTAGGTAATTCTTTCTTATTTTGTAAATTTAAAATGGGTACCAACAGAGAAATTTGACTGCTACAAAAGATGCCTAAGGCTGGGTTTTCAGGAGTTCGGTTACCTTCACAGAACAAGTACTTTTAGTTTTTATTTACCATCATAAAGAAATGAAAGAAGCACTTCCGGATGCTGCTAAACCTACTAGTAGCACTAAACTACAGGAAGTGTGGAGGAAAGCAAATACTCCTGTTAAAGCGGAGGAGAATATCCGTGCTTGTACGCAGAAGCTGTACAAAGAATACCAAAATCTGAGCTAAGACAAATCAAGAAAATAAAAGCAAATGTGAAAAGGCAGATTTCGAAAGGTGATCTCGTCCTGTTATTTTGCATTTCCTGGCAAAATGTGATGGACATCACTAGCGTATCACAAGAAGCTAAAGAATTTCTTAGGTCACAACAGAAGATCGTATAAGTTTGTCGATGATGGGAGTAGACAAGGTTTTCATCTCGAAAATGAGAACTAATTGTAGAAAAGAAGGCAAAAATGATTCATATAAGAATAAACGTTACAAAGCTGTCGCTGAAAACATTAAGTTATCAAAGTTAGAAAACAATGAGATTATTAGGAAAAAATAAGACAGTTATCAGGACTTCTGTAGATTCTAGTTAATTTTGCAAACATAACTGCAGTCTTGAGTAGGAACAGGAAGCTTACTAAAAGCTATGTTCGTGCGTGTGTAGAAGATACAACAAAGATAAGAAGGCTTAAAACTCCCCTTTATTTGCTTATGAATTTTACAGACGTTCCCGCTCTTCGAGATACAAAGACCAACCTCTTGTGGCCTGAACGTAAAAGAATATAAGACTACTAACTAACTAAAATTTAAATAAGAGCTAACTTTTAATAAACTAAAATTTAAATAAGAGCTAACTTTTAATACTTTACACAGATGACTAGCACTAAGACTGGCCTTTTAAATTACTACGTCTGTAGTAAGCATACTGCGGAAATCTACAATACGTCTTTAATTTTCAAGAGGACTTAAACCTCTGGCCTTAAAGACGGACAGTAACTGATGGCAAGCTCGCGTGAAGACTCGTAGCAAGAGGGCTCTCTCTCCTTCCTTCTACTCTACTCTTGGCAAAAAGCCACTACTTAAATACTTAAGCGTTAGCAAGTACAGTTTGCATAAACATATTCACGCGTTCATTCTGGCCGGAAGTGAAAAATAAGAAATGATAGTAAAGTTTTAAAATAAAATAAACGTTAGTTAAACTTAAGATCCTTACATAGTTAGAAGACATTGAGACAATTAAAAGACAATAAGACAGTTAGAAGACAATAAGGCACTTAGAAGGCAATAAGACAGAAGACAATAAGACTAGTAGAAGACAATAAGACAGTTAGAAGACAATTAGACTATTAGAAGACAATGAGACTATTAGATGATAATAAGACAGAAGACAATGAGACAAGTAGAAGACAGTATAACAGTTAAAAGACAATGAGATTTTTAAATGACAATAAGACAGTTAATGAGACTATTGCAAGACAATAAGACAGTTAGAAGACAATAAAACAATTAGAAGACAATAAGATAGAATATAGTGAGACAAGTATAAGACAATAAAACAGTTAGATAATGAGACAATTAGAAGACAATAAAACAGTTAGATAGAGAAGACTATAAAGAGTTCTTACAACTCTCACTCCTGTATCTAGAAGGTTGGTTTCAAAACCACTTCAATTTCAAGATCGCAGAAGTTCTGCATCAAGCAAGGCGGATAGCAAAAGCAACATATGCACTTAAAATTGCCTCTTCACTAAAGAGCTGAATATTCATCAACAAGAATGAAAGGAATGAAACAGGTTGCATACTTTGTGAGCCTCAAGCATATTCGCTTTTGGCATGAGGTAATTGCTAAGTCGATGGGCTCCAAAGGATGATTTGGATTACCCAGACGCAGAATAAAAAAAGGGCAGTTGCTAAGAGACACTTTAGTATCTGTCAGAAATAAACGTAGGACTGGCTTTTATGCACGCACATATCACTCAGGCTGATAAGAAAAATGTGACTAAAAATTTAGAAACCAAACCTGCAAAGAAAAAAGGAAATGAAACGACTAGAGGGTAAAAACCTAGCTTTTGAAGGCAAAGACCTGAGCCATTTCGTTACTGATAAAACAAAAACGTTCTTTGAATTGTTTGGGACCCATGTCGTGAGAGAATATTGCAACGATTATCTAAGAACCCATGTGAAAGTTCCTAAGGTGATCAATGATACCACAGAAAGAGGAATTGCTCTGATAAAAAAGTTTAAGGAATCGGTCAGAGACAAACAACAAAAAGAATTCTTGCAGAGGGTAGTCGAGCATCACAGAAAAGTTTTCGCCATGGAACAAAAAAAGAGATTGCATCGTTCAAACTTGATTACTATAACACGTTTTGCCTATCATACTACCTATCAATCTTAGGGTCGAGTTTTAATTTTATTTTAAGTTTGTGATTTTTAGTTTTTCCAATAAAAATAATCAACACTGAAAAATCGAATTTTTTGCCTACTTTCACACATCTCTGAGACTCGAGGAGTTAGTAAATTCTGCAAAAATTTCACATTTTTTTCCTTAGAAAATGAAACACCCTAACCATCACGTATAACATAAGGTTTCAGAGCTTAAAATTATGCAACGATTTGTAATAAATGCACGAAGAATGAAAACGAGTATATAAAATAGAACGCAGGAGTTTGTAAAAGGAGCTGTAATTTGTAAACTAAATGTTAGGCATACTACAGATACTTAATCCGCACAAGATTTAATACGAGAGTTAAATGTTCTATCTATTTTTTTCTCTTAATGCTAGGCTCTAGTCGTTTATAGGCGTTGGCTAAGGCCGAAAGTGGTGGTCACTTTATTATGGAGGCACCTAATAGCTGCGTCACCGTTGCCGCCTGTGAAGAGACGAATAAATTACATCCACGTCTTCGATACGGCAGCCACAGTTACGTTCTTGTCTGGGCGGCGTTCTATCTAAATTAAGGTCCGAGAGATTTGTCCAGATTCTAACCCAGAGTTTTGTCTAGACAAGACTTCATTTTCTCTGGTCTAAAGCCCGGACAAGACTTAAAAGTGAGTCTTATAAATAAGTATACTTATTCAAATACTTGGACAGCATTCGACGCATCCGATTCGTCCACGGGAATCCGTGGTTTCCGTGTTTACGAAGTTCAATAAGTCCAAGTTTATGTCATAATACTGGTAAGATGTTGAAATTACTGCATCTTTCTTCAGAAGCATGAAATGACAGGCACTCATAGCAGATGATATTATTTCATTTTTGAGAGGCTATTAATGTTGCCACTCACAAATGCTGTTAATATGAAAATCGTTCAGTAATTGGGTTCTCTACAAAAGAAGGTATATCATTGACAGATACTGATGAGCACATAGCTTCGATCACTTACCACCGAATCTCCTGATAATCCCATTAGCCACGTTGATGTGGTTATCAGAAGCCATATATTAGTCATGGTGTTCCATATCAGTCACGGTTAAGCACATTAGCTCTGGTGTTATGTGTTCCAGATGGCTGGAACATAAATTATCATGGGTGGAACACATAACTACGACAAATGCTGCCTATATCACCGTCAAAATATGAGCTACCATGTTTAGATAGGATAAAGCGTAACTTGAAGACGATCCCAGATCAAGCTGCAATGTGGATATTACTATTGAAGATACATGGGCTAAAGGCGAGAGATACGTAAGGGAAAAGAAAGAGCGATAGCCTGTCTCGGAAATGATCATCAGTGATGCATCAGTGTAGTCTCGCTCGTCGAAGGGTCATCAAGCGAGTCGAAAAGCAGAGGATGTTGAAGGTTTGAGCCAGATGTTAACAACAAAAATGAAGAAACATCAGATCGAATGTTCTTGACAACTGCTCTCCATGAATAAACTCCAATAACAATTATAATCCACAACTGAAGGGAGATGAAACATGTTTCGTGACTTTGACCCAGAGACAAACAATAAAATAATGGTGCTGAAAAACAGTGGATCTCCAAAAGTTCAGAATTCAGAGAAATCTGCTGGGACGATTTTGAGCACTGAGTTTGGAATGAAGAGAGACCACTCATCATTGATTACATGCCACACAGTACCATGACAGCAGGCCTTGTGGCACGGTGGTTTAATTTTCTTTTTGTTTTCAATCTCTTCTTCAACTGCATCCAAACTGTAAGAAATAGCATCTTATGTTTCATTTTTGTTTTCAGATTCTATTTCAGCAGTATTATTATGATGCCTTGTGTTCTTTTTTATTTTCAGACTCTTTTTGAGTGGCATCCAAAGTGTGTAGTATGCTGCCTTGTGTTTCTTTTTATTTTCAGACTCTTCTTGAGAGGTATGCATATTTTTCTAAACTTTTTTCTGTTTGCGCGGTATGGCGCCGTATGTTTCTTTACTTTGTTTTCAGACTCTGCTTCAGCGGTATCCAAGCTATGTGGCATGGCTTGTTAAGATTCTTTTAGTTTTCAAACTCTACTACTACTAATCAAGCGATATACAAACTGGCGCATTCCAGTGCTTTCATAGAAATGATATTTTTAGGTTCACGTAGTTTAACTTAAGACTGTCTATATGTTGCTGCTATAAC
This sequence comes from Stegodyphus mimosarum, assembly GCA_000611955.2. Lineage (NCBI taxonomy): Eukaryota > Metazoa > Arthropoda > Arachnida > Araneae > Eresidae > Stegodyphus > Stegodyphus mimosarum. The sequence goes on along the minus strand of KK121415.1, from coordinate 301,336 downwards.
AGGGTGAAAAGGCACTGAGAACACAATTATTTCTGAAAAGCATCTGTCAGCAAAGATAATATTGACGAGTTCGCATGAATTCAAAAATATTTTTAGAGCCAGAGTTCCGTCTGAATTTTTTTCATATATGAAAACTTGAACTGTGTTGTAACAATAATACACTGAAGACAAAATTCGTCAGCAAGAAAGTAACTAGCTGTGATATAGCATTAAAATATAGACGGTGCCCCGTAAATGTTGCGACAAACTTTGGGGGATGTAGGGCACATAATAAGGATTAAGAATTGCATAGAAACCCATGTCCAGAAACGTCACTGTACGCCGCCATGGGGTGCTGTGCAGGAGAGTACTAGTGGAAACTGAGGATTGCTTCATTCGAACGGTAGGCACCATACGAAAAGCATGGAACGTTATACAAACGGAGAGCTTGTAGACATGCACTTAATGTATGGAATATCTGCGGGTAATGAACGAGCCGCTGCACGCATTTATCGAGAGCGCTTTCCCGACAAACATCAACCACACCACAGTTTGTTTGCACATCTGGCATCAAAACTTGTGCGACTGCGGGTCATTAAGAAGTGTCAGGACAATGAGGACGGGCCACGATCGACTCGCTTGGTCGTTAGGGAAAACAGTGTGTTGGATACGGCGGAGAGTAATCCAAGGACCAGCATACGTGCATTGCCTTTCAATTAAGAATGTCTCGTGTCAGTGTCCAGCGTATCTTGAACGCTGTTTCCTTCCACAGCTTTCGTCTCTAAAGGGTTCAGTTACTGCTCCCCAATGACGATCCTGAACGTATGCGTTTCACACAGTGGTTTCTGCAAGAAAATGCCCGTGATGTTAATTTCTCAGTTTATGTATTGTTTACGAATGAGGCCACATTCAATAGGGATGGCGTATTCAATCACCACAATCAGCATTTTTTAATAGAGATGAGTTGAGGAAAGAAGACGCCAATTATTTTTTAGTTATGTCCAAGATGTTTAGAGATGTTGCTGGCATACAAATAGAATGGATAACAGAAGAAGAAACTTCCAGACGTTTGTGTAGAAAACTAAACACATAATTTTATATCTTGATTATGGCCTCAAGAAAACCCCCACGGTGTAGGGCACCACGCGGCTAAACAATTGTTCAAAGTGAATGTATGGGCGGATTCAGTTGGCGACTGCTTATTCTGGTCGTACGTTTTACCATCCAGGTTGAATCCGCGAATTATCTCGTCTTTCTGGAGCAGGTTTTTCCCGGCTTGCTTGACGATGCTCCACCAAATGTGAAGCGCAACATGTGGTTCCAACATGATAGGGCGCCTGCTCATTTTGGACTGGATGTTCGTAGCCATTTGAACAGACCATTCCTGCATCGAGGATTGGGAGTGGTAGACTGGTTCCATGCTCACCGGATTTATCCAGCCTTGATTTCTTTTTGTGGAAAGCCATCAAAAGTGTCGTGTATCACTATCCTGTTGTGTCCGAAATGAATCTCCTGGCAAGACTCGCCTGCGCAGCTACTACAATCAAAGAAATTCCCAGTATGTTTGAATATGTCCGGCAATCAATGGTCCGTCGGTGTCAGGCATGTTTGGCGTCTGGTAGTGCAAACTTCGAGCATCTATAGTAACATTCAAGCTGTCATACACCATTTGTAATAATGCCCAATAAATGTTTCAAATCAATCACTCTCTTGTTTCCTTTCCCATCTTCTACCTCTGCTACAACTTACACCTGACATTCCGGCCATGGGTTCCTATGTAATTCTTAATCATTATGATATGTCCCTACTACCGCCAGAACTTTGGCGCAACATTTACGGGACGACCTGTATATGTATGATTCCATGTGTTACTGTGATAGTGTAAAAAAAGGTCTGTGCTAAGAAAGGAGGCTGTGCTATTAGAAGTATTTATTATTCAAGATAGCCTTATTTATTATTCAAACGCCTCGTAGAAGTGTTGGGAATTAGCATTTAATTTAGAGCAATAAGTCTGGCCGTTGATTGTCATGGAATTGGTAAAGCAGGGCTTTCTTGACGCATGAATCCACTGTCAAATTTCAATAAATATGATGATCTGCAAGTTGATGACCTCAACATAAAGCTGCGTTTTTACATAAAGGTAATAGCAGTCATCGAGGTCGATTGAAGGTATTTTACTTAAGCATGTTCTTAAGCACGTTCTTAAACTGATATACAAAGGACAATATGCATAATCTGCACGCCCACTTTTGATCGAATTTGTGATTTTCATATACTTATGACAATACGACTGATCAAAGAGAGGTAAATGATGGGATGTTGGCAGGACAGCAAGCAACCGCAAGAATGCAACATGTCTAAAATGAAAGTTTGGGTACAGAATGATTTAATTTTAGTTCATATTTGTCTCTAGTAGCTCATAATAAGTTTTGGTACCCAAATTAGAATTCATTATTGGCCAAGGCTTTTAAGTAAGCATGTACGTCATGAATGATACACAAAAATCTCATCACATAAATTAGTTTTGAAATGCCTCAGTTTAGAGCAATTTATTATAAGTAGGCATTATTTTACATATTTTATATCTTACATACATATATGTAATAATAGGTAACCTGATGCTAGAAGATGGCTTGAAACATGCATAGATGGAATGATAGATTTACAGGCAAACGTGCCGACATCAAACATGTAATTTATTCCTGGACCTTCTTGATACATATCTTCATTCACACACCATTATTTTCTTAGGGCATATATTTTTGATTTTAATAATATTATGGATGCTATAAGCACCCCATGCATATCACATCTTAAAATAAAAGAAGAAAGTAACAAAGCGATTAATTATGGTGCTTGCGAAGCGACAGCAGAGGAGAAAAGTGATTGCGTTTTCAGCAGCTCGGTTATTAATAAACTCGGCTCCTTTGCTTCAGCTTTGAACGGTGATTGGACACGAACTCTACAGCATTGCGGATCATTGCAGATGAAATAATGACGTAAGTGATATAGTACAGATTCTTTGAAGGAGGCGTATCCAAACTAAACCTAGGAATTAAAAAGGATATTGCCAAATTAAGTTACTAACTTTCTTTCCTATTTTATATCTTACATATTCTTCCCCTTGAAAGACAAAAAGGCTTAACGATTGAAAAGCCTTTTTAGAAAAAAAAAAAGCATTACAGCGTTCGCAAAGGAAAGGAAATTTTACCCAATATATGCAATGTTGCTTATGAGAAAGAAAATGAATGTGTTCAAGGACCTAGCCTTTCTATTTCACTATGCTCCAACATTTGGTTGAGCTTACTCAACATATAAAACAACACATAGAAATGTAATTTGGAAATATTAGAACAAAATATTAAATATCTAAATAAAAATAAAGAGTACAATTTTAAATTCTTTAAAAATATAAGTTTTTTATAGTTCTTGAAATGTTTTCTTCAAATAGTATAAAAATTCTTATATAATTATTGATTCTTAATCAATATTAATCTTATATAATATCTTAATTAATCTTATATAATTAACTTCTAATAACATTAGAAATAACTTCTAATGTTATTAGAAGTTATTTATAAAGAGACGGCTTAAATGATAAATATAACGCATTAAAAATTATACATAAAAATAATACCTTAAATAATAAAAAGTATCTCAAAACACTTATCACTTCTAATAACATTAATTTTACTTACACAAAATACTTTTTTATTTGTGCATACTTTTTACATTGTTATCATAAATTAGAAGTTTCTAAATCATATGCTGAAAACATTAGAAGGAAATTTACGCGCGAGGAAGAAGCATGCGAGTAAATACCGAATATCATATTCTTAAAGTGAAATTTTAATTACATCTTTATCTCGTTTACGCCTTTTTCTAGCAGTCGCTTGAAAGACGTATACATAAACAGTGTTTGTAATAGTACAGTAAAACATATTCAGGATTGCTGACTACTACTTACCATACTGTAAGTCTTATAAGGCACACACGTTTTAAAGATGTTTATACATACACAAAAGTGAGCCTTAGAATAAAAAAAAGAGGAGTAATTGTATGTGATAAGCAAAATATAGAACATGCAAGGGTAATATCAATCAATATAAGTAATATCAATAATTCTAAATTCTTGGGGTCAGACTTGTATAAATTTTTCGTCTATAATTTAAACTTAAATTCATTGATTTAAAAGAATTACCTCTGCATCAATAATTTTACACGTGGAACATATTACTAAAATAAATGAAAGTTTTGAAATGTCCGTAGAATTTATTTTTTGATTTATTCTTAAATGAATAAAAAATGTCGCCTAATTAATAAAGTCACTAATGATTTTCCACCCATTTTTCGATGTTTTCATTCTATAATTTCAAAAAAAAAACGTGCATTAAAAATAATTTTGATTAATTAGTACCATTTTCCTCTGAAAATACAGAAAAGTTATTGTTATAAATCGAAATATTTCTTTTGACGTTAGCTGATAATCCCCTGCTTGTTTTTGGTACATTCGCCCAGTTAGATTTCCTGTTCCTCCCTAGGTTTATTAAAATTAGTGACCTTAATTCTAATGAGTTCTGATTAGTGATCTTAATTCTAATGAGTTCTGATTACCGATCTTGGTTCATCAATTCTGGTCAGTCATCATCTACGTTATTCTAGAAATGCATTACTTGCAAGCAACTGTAAGCCAGCTTAGCCCAACAGTCTGAAATTATGTTATCTGAAAAAGCATTACAACAAGGCAAAGTGTCTATAATATAAATGCTCAGTTACCTTTATTAATGCTTTTCTTTTTTTGTGATAAATGAAAGCTAAATCCCCTCATTTTTGCAAGTGGCAACAGTCTCGCAAGCTGGAGATGAAAATCTGCCTTATTTGGAAAGTTGTTGCCACTGCTCGCTTTCAAATCGTAGAGTTTGTTAATAAAAAATTTCGAAGTTTTACAATGAAATGAAAATAGGATTGCCAAACATTAAATACATTATTGCCGATTCCAAAAATTCGTGGGAAGCCATTTCGACTGCGAACGACTTTAGTCAGCGGACATATTAATTAAAAACTCTGAAAACATTAATTTTCGCACACATTTTTCCGAGTAGCAAGTCTCGCGCGTTGGAGATAAAAATGTTTTATCTCGAAAAGTGTTGCTATTGTTCGCTTTCAAATCGTAGAGTTCGTTAATAAAAAATTTGTAAGTTTCACAAAGTCTAATATACATAAAAACGAATGTCTGTTTGTGTGTTTGTTAGTTCGCTTTATTAATTTATGATCCATTATGATAAATTTTTTTGCCACATTTAATCGACTTAAAGTGAATATAGGTGGAATATTGGATGGAACTTGAGCTTTTATGACCATCTGATTAGAAAGACGAAAATCATTCAAAACTGCGTGCCATTGTTGCTGATATAATGAGAGAGAATTAGTTTATTTTTCTATCGAAATTTTTATGTGGGTTCCATATCGCATCAGACTGAAAATGAGTTACTCTCAATCTAACTTAATTGCCATTAGGTACTTCCGCTAGTAATAAATAAATTATCTCCTCTCATACGTCATAAGATTTAATTCGAAACCAAAGGCCCTAAAATAAATTTGAAGATATAAGATACAGTTATTTGTTTTAGATGCTGCCGGGGGGGACCATCCAAGGGCAAGAGGAAGACAGATTTTTTTGAAGAATGAAAGGAAGAGGG
>KK121415.1:249314-295631 GCA_000611955.2 Stegodyphus mimosarum | reverse complement strand
GGCCTAAGCAGTTGAACGACCTAGGATTCTGGGGCTCTGCTTTTTTTCACCCCTGGCGGACGGTTATGTGTGACTGCAGGGGACAGTGTGGAAGAAAAAAAGCAGACGACTACTACGCAAAAAAATTGCTTGCGTCGATCCCACGGAAGGGTTATGAACTGAAATGAAAGGATTGCGTTAAAAAACCGAAACGGAAAGGAAGGAGGGGGGAGAGAACTACTATTACAGCTTCGTTATGCAGTTTTTAAAAGCAGGAAACAGCAGGCAGAAGGTAGCGGAGCTCTGGATATTTTGTTTCTTTTTTTCTTATTTATGTGAGGATGGGGGTACGGGACTTTTTTTTTTCTCCTTTGCGATACGCAGAAAGTTCGATGTCCGAAAGCACAGACAGATGGAGTTATAACGGTCGCCCTACGTTCCCGCGAAAGACGGCGAACGATATTTCGATCATATTTGTAAAGGCAAGAAATTTCGCACACAAGACTCGATAGCGCTTGTAGAATTCCACTGGAAGAAGGCCAAATAATATTCCTGCTAACTTGGCCAGCTTTTGACATAATTTTATCATTAAGAATAAGCACAATAATAATTATAAATAATGCTCAGGGTTTCGTAAACATTAATTCATTTTCTACTATATTATTTTATACTAAAAAAAGAGAGATAAAAATAATTCAAAATATTTATTCTAATAAACAAAAATAAATAATCTTTTATTCTTTTTAACAATTAACAGGGGTGTTTTTCAGTTAGCAATAAAATCCTGACTGCTATTAAATAGATGTTTTTGGCAGTCGATAATCTTTTTCATTTGCCTTCGATACCAGTATGTACGCTGTTCGTCAAAGAATCGAAATTTTCTTCAACTTCAGGTTTTCGTTTAGATTCCGTACGTATGGTTTCTTTACTAAAACTTCTATGACGTTAAGGTGTTAGTAAGAGAGCATAAAATTATGCACTGAAATTAACGTACGAAAGTAAAAAAAAAATTAAAATTAGAGAAGTAAAAAGCCATTTTTTTTCCCTTTATGGTATTTTGCATCATGTATTTATTTTATACACAGTCCAGTCACATTAATGTGACCATCTGTCAAAAGCCAGAATAACCACCTTTCGCAGAGCGGACTGCTGCGAGACGTGCAGGAAGAGAGTCACATAGGTCCCTGAAGGTGTTCTCTGGGGTGTTGAGCCATGCCGACTCTAATGCCGTGGCCAGCTGCGCTAGATTACGCGGTTGAGGATCCATGGCGAGAACAACTCGATCGAGATGGTCGCACAGATGCTCGATTGGGTTTAAGTCAGGTGAGTTTGCTGGCCAGGGGAGGACGGTAAACTCATCCTGGTGCTCTTCGAACCACGCACGTACACTGGCAGCTGTATGGCACCTCGCATTGTCCTGCTGGAAGATGCCATCATCCTGAGGAAAAACAATGCGCATGTAGGGGTGAACATGGTCCGCAAGGACAGATGCGTACTTGTATTGATCCATTGTGCCTTCCACAATGATCAGTGAACCTAGAGAATGCCAGGAAAACATTCCCCAGACCATAATGCTCCCGCCTCCAGCTTGGACCGTTCCGGCAATGGTTGCAGGGTGGTTCCTTTCAGAGGTTTCACGCCTTATACGCCAACGTCCATCTGTCCGATGGAGCATAAAACGCGATTCATCCGAAAACGCAACCTGTCGCCACTCAGTGGACGTCCAGCTGCTGTACTGGCGTGCAAATTCTAGCCTTCGCCGTCGATGAACAGCAGTCAGCATAGGTGCACGAACCAGGCGTCTGCTTCGGAGGCCCAGACGCAGCAATGTTCGCTGAATAGTACTTTGGGAGACACTTTTGGTAGCCCCTTGGTTCATTTTGGTGGTCAGTTGCTCAACGGTAGCCCGTCTATCTGCCCGAACGCATCTCCGCAACCGTCGTTCGCCTCTGTCATCTATGGCCCGTGGTGCACCACATTTGCCACGTCGCTGATTTTGGACAGTCCCATTTTGCCATGCACGGTACACTTTTACCACGGCGGCACGCGAACAGTTCACAAACTCAGCCGTTTCGGAAATGCTTCCACCCTTGGCCCGAAAGCCAATGATCATGTCCTTTTGGAAGTCGGATAAATCGCTTCGTTTCTGCATTACGCCAACGATTGAAATGTTTTCCGAAGCCCTCACACACCCTTTATATACGCTCAACTGCACTGTGCTGCCACCTGCCTTCTGTGATTCGTTATTTAACTCTGACATGGAAAGTACATGGTGGTCACATTAATGTGACTGGACTGTGTATTATTAATGTCACAAATAAAATAAATTTCTAATACATTATTAATAGGATTATATAAATTCAAAATCTATTTTTTATGCATTGGAAATAAAATCTAATGGATAAGATGAAACTTTACAGTAATGTACAGGCCTCAAAATTCTACGTACATTATTTTAAATTTGTTTAAAATGATTACATAAGTTTCTGTTATTTTGATGTTCTTCTCTTTGTACAATTTTCTGATCAGAAATTAAATACATAAACAAAAGCCGGAATTTATAATCGAATTCTAATTTTTAAGATTTAATTTTATAAGTTGGCAACAATAGATATAACTTAAAAAAAAGTGTTTAGCGGTAAACTCTTCAAGATATTAGATTATAATATTATGTACTGCAGTTTTTGAGGAAAGAGTTTCTATACGTTTTAGTTAGCTTTATAATAACATTTCTTACGGCCCAAATTTGAGGAATGCAGAGAATGAATCACTTTCAGTTTGCGTCCCATTTGAGATATAATATAGTTTTTAAGTTCGCAAGAAGTTTTCGAAGTGATTCGGATTTAAATGCAGAATATAATAAAATATTCTGTGAAAAATTATAATGATTGTATACATTCAATATATATCAAACTGATGACGGTAATAAAGCTCTGTATATCTCAGTTTTTACATTCTTTTTAATCATATTAGGAAAAGTGATTGCTTAGATGACTATATAAATCAACTCGAAACCTGACTTTAAATCCATTCACACAAATGTGAAGTCACAAATTTAACTGCACAAGCCGTATTTCATCATAAAAACAAATAATATAAAAAAAAAAGCTGAAAGTTTTTTTGATTTTAAATTACCTCCAATGGGACTTTTTTTTTTGTAACATTTTGTGTGTTATCTTTATTTATTAAATATCCTGTTATTCGCACTTAAACCATAAAATTCAGTTCAAGAGCAATATCGCAAAATAATTTTAAACCATTGTTTTATAAATGAGCATTCTTTAGAATTTTAGATATACAGTCCCACGCGCTGCATATGCAGATAAAGTCCCAGGCAAATAAAAATGTTTTTTTTCTGTACAACGTTGCCATTGCTCGCTTTGAAATCCTTGAGTTTGTTAACCAAAAAATTCGTTAAAGTTTTACAAAATATGAAATCGATAATAAAGTAAATTCGAAATTTCAAATTTGGGGTTCCAGATGCCCATGTTCGGGTGGAAACATTCAATATTCAAGATTTGATGGCTCTAGGTACCATTCTTTTATCACAATGCGAAAAACATACATACATTTATGCATATTTTTCGTTATTTAATTTTTTTTAATATAATACAGGGCGATAATATTTGGTCGCAACAATTTGAAAAGTGAAACAAGGCTTTTAGTGAATCGACGCAAAATGCCAAAACGAAATTAATAGTCCTTATGGGCAAATTGTCCCTTTGCACTAAAAACAGTTGAAAAATCAGAAAGCTTTCAGATTTTATATTACTAACAAAGGCGCGTTTCTTTAATGTTTTGTGTTTTACCTTTATTTATAAGATATCATTGTTTCGCATAAAATTCAGTTCAACAGCAATATCACAAAATAATTTTAAAAGAGCATGTCTTTAGAATTGCCGGTACACAGTCACGCCCCCTGGAGATAAATTTTTTTTTTCGTACAGTGTTGTCATTGCTCGCTTTGAAGTCGTTGAGTTTGCTAATCAAAAATTCGTTAAACTTTTACAAACTATGAAACAGATAATAAAACCAACTCCAAATTCCAAATTTGGGCTTTCAGATGCCCGGACAAGTAACTTGAGACTCCTGCATGTGGGGTGTAATATTTAAATAATGCTAAGTAGACCAAATTTGGGAGCCCAATACTACAGCGATGCCTCTTGGGATTGATGGATAGGAGTCTTGTATAATACTTGAAAGGAATTTTTAGCCATTTCTGTACTGAAACAGCGGTTAGTTGAGAATGCTGACACAGGATCGACACTGCACAGAGCTGATGTCCTCTCTGCCTGCTCAGCATCCCTCTACCTCAAAAGGCAACTCAAAAACTAGTTTCTACGCTATGCTGGTATCGGTCTGCATCGGTACTGATCCATTGAAAATGCCCTAAAATGAAATAATTTAGTAAAATTATTTCATTTTAGGGCATAATAATTTTACTAAATAATTTAGTAAAATTATTTCTCTCTCGATTATGTGCTGTTCAAATTATAATCCCTATCTACATTATGTAATTTCTTCCACTATGCATTGACGTTATTCCTGCATTGTGTTGACGCTATGCCGGTACTGAGCCTACGCAGTGCTATCAAAAGCTTGTGACAACTCTGTGAAAGTGGTAAATGTACACTGCAAAACAAAACGGGGGGGGGGACAGTTCTATATCTCCAGTTCTATTGGGCCGATTGAAGAAATTCAAATTGCGTTTTCCATGTCTCGAAAGCGCGACTTAGGATATGAATTAGATTTATATACAGCACTGTTCTAACATAAGTATTTTGACAAAAAAAATAGGACTTTTCCAAAAATAACACACCATTTTTTTTTCATATTTCGATTCTAGTACTCGAATTATGTCTAGATACTAAATTTTGAGTTTTTTATGAGATTTATGGAGGAACTTACAAATTTATCTTGGCGCATTTTTTTTCAATTTGCGCCAAGAATAATTCACTTAACGAACTTCTTAATTTATAGCACCTTATTTTCATTTCCTTTTCTTCACTGTACTTTTAAAGTAATCGTTCATACTTTCAAGTAATTTTAACAAAGTGCGTAAATCACATTTGGCGTTATTATCGCTTACAACCAATATGCCAAATTTTAAAACGCGCCAATATGTAAATTCACCTATGTCTTAGGAAATGTTGATTAAAAACTGTGATTTTTTGCATATATGCTTAGAAATATATCTACTTTAAGATGATGATAAAAATTTTATAGGTTATAATTCAAAATCTTTTTTGAAACATTTATAAAAATTATTTAAAAATACAAACTTTAAAAGTAGATTATAAAAAAATGAGCGAATTTTATTTGGAGTGAATCTAAATTTCAAAATGTGAAAGGAAGAATCAAATAAGTTTAACAAAAAAAAAGAAAGATTAATAAATATAAACCAGATTCATTTAACACTGAGGAGCTAAAATTTTGAGAGCTAATTTTTGAAAAACTGCTCGCACGATTTTTACAGAACTTGGCAGTTTGGCATAATTTGAGTGGTAGAATCGAAATATGGAAAAAAATTGGCCTGCCATTTCAGAAAAAGTCCGATTTTGTGTCAAAATACCTATATCAGAACAATGCTATACATAAATCTAATACATATCCTAAGTGGCGCTTTTGAAAAACGCAAGTTGAATTTCGTGAATCGGCCCAGTAGAACGGGAGATATAGAACTGTCCTTTTTTTTTGCAGTGTATATATAAGCCTTTTCATTATTACGTCACTATCAAAATTAATATTCTTACTGAATACTACACTGGGCCATCCTATGCAGTGTCAGTTCTACGCAGCCTTATGAGTGCGTAGCGTGTAGTTAGGGTTCTACATAGTCTTATGCTCTATTACAGGCCTCGGCAATTTATGACCCGCGGGTCACCGAGTGACCCATTTCATAATTTCAAGCGACCCTTCCGAAAATAAAATATAATTAAATAAATTATAAAACATAAATATGAAATGAGTACTTGAAGAATGCATAAAAAAATCGAAAATATTATTTTTAAAAAATAAAAATTGTAACATTTTTTTTTGTTTGTTTTGTTCCAAAGCCGACTTCGGCTTGACCACTACTAAGGCCAGAAGTGGTGATCACTTTATTATGGAGGCACCTAATAGGTGGGCCACCTTTGCCTCTTATGAAGGGACGGACAGTTACAGCCATGCCTTCTCCGGTATTCGAACCCAGGCCCTTTGGTATCGTAGCCGGCTGCCCTAACCACTATACCGTCTGGGCGGCAAAATCGTAACATAATTTTAGGGAAATTCGACAAGTCTCTCAACGCCGATCCATAATTCATAATTCCAAAAAACTGGTACTGCCGTTTTGTCCGTGTTCGGTTCAACTTAATATTTTCATACATGAAACTTATTTTTAAGTAAAAACAAGATCAGCTTAACTATCGAAAACTCAGATGCTTGAATTTTTCTTAACACGACTAACTATAAATCATATTTGACTAAACTGACGTCATTAAATTCAGCATCAGGGGAACCACTGAATATTGAAGAGAGGAAAAAAAAGTTAATTAGTTATTTTTATTTTCATAACAATTGGAATTAGAATTTTAATTTTTATGGCATATTTTTTAAACTATTTTCTCGATAAAATTTACCATATTCACCAAGAAAGCCTGTTCTAAAATGAAAACACCACTCATTCGAAACATCTCACAATAGCCGAAAAATGTTGTCGGAACCTGCTGTACTATCGTATGAATGTAATCCGGTTAATTCGCCTTGTGAGGATGACGCCGCGTGACGACGAATTCTATGGAAAAAGCATGTTCTAACTTTGCCCTTTAGACAGAGAGCCATAATTAATGTTTACTTGTGTTAACTCTTGAAATAACCCAACCCTTTCTACGTTGTTTTACTTTAATAGAATATAAAATATGTAAATATTTAAACAATTACTCAAACTTTTTTTAGTTCTTTTTCCTACCCCCCCCCTTTTTACTTCCTTGTACGAAGTAAAAAGGAAGTATTGTTATTGCGAAAGATTTCGGGTACCATACTCCAACGAAAATATCTATTTCGACCGCTATCGAATGCAATTTAACAATGTTTTTGAGTGACATTCGTACGTAAGAACAGAATAAAGAGCTCTTTTTCCCCCAAAAAAATTATAAAACTGATTTAAAATGGAATCTGAAGAAATTTTTTTCGTGGCGTCTGTGCGTACGTACGTATGTATGCATCTTGCATAACTCAAAAACGAGTAACCTCAAAACGTTGAAATTTTGAATATAGGACTGCTATAACATATAGATGTGCACCTCCTATTTTGGCTGCAGTGGACCGCACCAAAAGTGTACAATTAATACATGTATATATACATCCACTCTGTTACTCGGCTCAATGAGCTCAGTTTTTTTATTTTTATATGTTGGTAAATTGTGCATTTTTTGCTTTAAAAATGATTGAATTATGGTGTTCTTATCCTCCGGTTAAGATTTCTATACTTTCAGTTGCTTTGCATGCACGATCTGTAGAATTATCAACAATTTAAAAGTTGTTTAAGTGCGGCTAACCCTAATCATTTTCCTCATGGCAGACATATTGTTTAACTTATAATAACTTAACTAATAAAAACTTAGTAGAATATTCGATTTGTTCCCAATCTAGAGAAACTAAGCTTCGCAAGAACAAATATAACGCTTTCTTTTATTATTGCGAATTAAATCACGTTTAATCCATTCTGGCATTTATTCGAGGAAATAAGTATTTAAGACTTACTTCGTAATTTTTAATATAGATATTATGAGTTTTTATGTATTTTTGCCTTGCCGCGAAGTGAGAACTGAATTAACTGAATGAGAAATACTGAATCGTCTGAGGAAAACTTTTTTTTTGTTTGTTGTTGTTTAATTTCTTTTACACATCGTTTTAGACTTATTATAGTATTTGAATAGAACATGTGGCAACGATTAGGTAATTCTCCAGATGATATACATAATTTTTGTGCATTTTGATGAGTTATAAAATTAATGAGATATAACGCTGTTACGTGAAGCTAGTGCCAGAGTGTCGCTGTCGTAAACACATATAGTGAATTTTAAAGAGTGCACTTATTCTATTGTCGTTTATGCGCTATCGACGAAGTAGATTTAATTCAATCCAACAAGTTTAAATGGAATGCAAAATGCGTATAATTTAATATTCCGTACAAGAAAGTCACGTGGTGTACACATCAGATTTTTTTTTCAAAATTATGTTGATAGACTAAATGTCAAGATTAAAGATTTTTAATTATGTATGTTTTTACCTAAATTTCATTTTTATGTTCTTAATAAATAAAAGTGTTAAAAAGTACATTTTTGAATCAGTATTTTATTAATTCCAGATTTCAAATTTTCACCTGACTAATAACTTTTAACGTACGTTTGTTCCGTCGCTTTTCTTCTTATTATTACTCTTTAGATGAAGTGTTAGACAGTTTTAAGATTCGAAAGATTCCAGAACATTTAGGATTAGGACACGAGAAAATTTTGAATTCGGCTTTCCTTTAATTAAATTCAATAAACTAAAATACTCCCGACTTAAGCAGCTAATCTTCTACTTTTATTCCCTGAGGTTGAGAGTCAAGGTTAAAAATTAAAAAAAGAACTTCTAAACGAAACAGCCGCAATAATAACTTAGCCTTAATTTCGAGTTTTTCTTCGTCCTTTTATTTCGAACTACTTTCTCATCGAAATTCATTCACGAAGTCCCCCTTTCTCATAGACAGACAGACTAATTATATTTTACCATTATCCAATTAATTTTTTTCATTAAGCTACTAATTTGCAGCTTTCAGGAGAAAGAATGACTTAGAAGGGAAAACAATAACAGAAAAAGGCACGAATCTCTTTTTCATGAAATCTAAATCTAAAGATTTAAACTAGTCACAGAAATGATAAAACAAACTACAAATGACTAAATGAAAATTAAATCTTTGTATATGAGAAGCATATCGAATTTCGTCAGACAACAATAACGTCATCTCAAAAATAAATCTTAGAGGAACATATTTTTATTAAGTTTATTATTTAGCTAATAATGGTATCCTTAATTCTCTAAAGTCTATTAAGTTTTGAAAACAAGGGATATGAAATATCAGTTGAGAATAAAAGGGATTTTATTAAAAACCACATTTCAAAGATTAACTTTCTTGTGTTGTTGCAATAAAATTTCAGAATCCGAGCGGTTATTGAATCTTGGGGCTGTTGGGGCTATGCCTTTCAATAGCATAATTTAAAATTTCACTGCTGTTATTTATTGCATAAATAAAAGGAAAAAAAAAGACTACCTTAAATGCAGTATATCTCGGTTTAAATAAATCTTTGTCGCAATTTATAAGCCATTGTGCTGATTTGAAAAGGCATAACAATTATTGCAGCATGGCAATTCATTAAAAAGGATGCTCTTTGTTGCTATTCAAAATATGCATGTGAATGTGCGAGTAGAATTACAATTTTTACTGATAACTGCAAAATTCAGTACAAGGGAACGATCGTAAGTTCGCAAATGAAGAAAATTATTTTTTTCTGAATTGTCATTCACTTCACTTATGATGCTATTTTCAGATTCCATGACGTCAGAGCAATTAATTTACTCAAACTATTATGAATTAATTTTATTCACAGTATTAAAGGAATTATATAGTCATTCATTATACAAGATATCACAACAAATTTCGGCGAGTGATGTCATAGGATGTGCACTCGTGATATTGCACGGAAAAAACACCCTGTAACGTTTTTAAACGAGTCTGACTCCAGTTTAGGAATAGGCGTTATGGATTTCTGTCTGCAACACTCTAGCCTGAAAAGGCTGTAACACCTGATGTGAGTTCCAGCTACTTAGCTAGGACAGTTACAGTCTCAATAAGCTGTTGCGTCTCATCTCTAGCTAAGACATGTCTAGCTAAGACAACTGCAATCTCAATAAGCTGTTACATCTGATCTGTGCAGTTAATTATCACTACCAGAGTATCTAACCATCAAACTCTCAGAGAGACGTTTGTTAGCAATATTCCGGTGTGCAAAGGTTGTGACACCTTATGTGAGTTCCAGCTACTAAGCTAAGATAATTACAGTCTCAATAAGATATTAAGTCTGATCTGTGCAGTGAATTATCACCACTAGGGTATCTAACCGTAAGCAACACTGTACCGTGCAAAGGTTGTAACACCTGATTTGGTTCTAGCTACTTAGCTAAGACAACTGCAATCTCAGCAAGCTCTTACATCTGATCTGTGCAATGAATTATCACTACCAGAGTATCTAACCATCAAAATAAGCTGCTACGTCTCATCTCTGCAGTGAATTATCATCACCAGAATATCTAACCATCAAACGCAAAGGTTTAACACCTGACTTGGGTTCCAGCTACTTAGCTAGGAAAATTAGCCTCTATAAGGTTTTACGTCTCATCTGTGCAGTGAATTATCACCATTAGGGTATCTAATCATCAAACTAACAAACACATTTTTGTAAGCAACACTGTACCGAGCAAAGGTTGTAACACCTGATGTGGGCTCCAGCTACTTAGCTAAGACAACTACAATCTCAATAAGCTGTTACGTCTGAGCTGTGCAATGAAGGATCCCTACCAGAGTATCTAACCATCTAACTCTCAGACAGGCGTTTGTTAGCAATACTCTAGTGTGCTAAGGTTGTGACACCTTATGTGAGTTCCAGCTACTAAGCTAAGATAATTACAGTCTCAATAAGATGTTAAGTCTGATCTGTGCAGTGAATTATCACCACTAGGGTATCTAACCATCAAACTAACAAACACATTTTTGTTAGCAACACTGTAGTATGCATAGGGTGTAACATCTGATGTGGGTTTCAGCCACTTAGTAAAGACAATTACAGACTCAGTAAAGTTTACGTTTGATTTGTGCAGTGAATTATCACCGCCAGAGTATCTAACCATCAGACTAACATATAATTAAAATGCATCAAGTTTACTTTACCTAACCGCTTATGAGAGTTTAAATTAAAAATGTGCAAATGTAAAATTACCAGCCAACCAAAACCTGTTTAAAGCCAAAGCTTCCTTTCACAAAAGGAACAAACTCAACAGATTAAATCTAAACTAAACAGAGAATAAAAGATTTCCTAGACCGTGACAGAATTTCAAACACACACTAACAAAACAAGATCTAACCTCAGTTTAAATTACACCCAGCAGTTTAAAGTACTGTTTTTTTCTATCTGTAGGCTACTGAAAGCAGTCTCAAACTTTCACATTCCTATTCGTAAAATTCTACACGCTATAATAAAACTGTTAGTCACTAAAAATCTATATAATTC
This sequence comes from Stegodyphus mimosarum, assembly GCA_000611955.2. NCBI lineage: Eukaryota > Metazoa > Arthropoda > Arachnida > Araneae > Eresidae > Stegodyphus > Stegodyphus mimosarum. The sequence goes on along the minus strand of KK121415.1, from coordinate 284,343 downwards.
CTGGAATGAGCGAACCTCGTGACGAAAGGAAGCAGAAAAGAAAAAATTAAATGAACCCTTTGATTCCTATGGGCGCATATATGCGCCCAACAAAAACCATCGTGGAAGCATATGTGTGCCTGGCGCACGCTATCGGTGTAGACTACGGACGCAAATGCGCGTCGGGTAAAGACTTTGGTTGTTTACTGCCGTCTCACGTGCATGTTCTAAAATTATTTCTATCGTATATGTCCAACACTCGCACACACCTCATACCTCCTTCGTTGTTTAGCATCGATAAAAAATAAAATCTCATTTACTTGGTTAATCATTTTGCGATTGCTCGCCGCTCATGCGAAGGGCTTCAACATAGAACAGTTAGCTGTCAAAGGGTTAAATTACATTTCGTTAGCAAAACTTAAACGTAAATGACCAAGGTGATCAGGTCGCATAGTGTAGGCGTCAGGATTTCCGTCCAGTCATATGTAGTATTTATAAAGCAACAACAGCATTATTCTTGTAGCTCAGCATAGTTGAAACGAAAGCGCAGGAATAAGAAATGATTGCTGATGGTAAAAATCGCCTTTTAAGTCACTTCAGTTCAAGTCCTACGACAACCTGATGATTGAGATAGAATACCGTCGAGAAAAAATTCGTTTCGTAAAGTAGGTGAGAGGAATTGTGGTGACGTAAGCTCTGAAATCAAATGCAGGAATTTCCTATTAACTGAGAATATGGATTTAGAATACAAAATACGTTAGATTAGCGAGAAAGGTAAGGAGGGAGGAGACTAATTTTAGAGCCATACTAATTTTTAATAAATAAATAAAGCTATCCTAAATAAGAATAAAAAGGATTCAAATAAGTCAAAAATTTAACAAAATTTAAAAGCTGAATTCGAACTGCCGACCTGTGCTCCGCAGTGCTGTTCTAACCATTAAGACAAATGTTTTCGTATTCAAAGCTGATGAAGAAAACAGTGTTAGTGTAAATGCAGGAGCACCACTCCAGGTCTTTTTCTGTTGGTACTTTAGTGATAATTGGTTTTTGACGAGTGATATTTTAGTGATAATTCAATAATTGACAATTTGACTCATTATTATCTTTTTTCAATATTTTTTGCGCGATTTTAACCACAAATTTGGCTATGTTTTTGATATCATACTCATCATGAGTAGCACTGTTCCTAATGAAATATCTATTGACAGAAATTTGTTTTAGTATGGTATTTTGGAGTACGTGAAGTTTGTGAATATTGATTTTATTTGCCTCAGACATTTGCAGTACATATGGCAGGCATATGTAATGACGGAGCACATTACGGTCTCACATATAAGTAGCCAATAAAGTAATTTATAGGATAAAACTGAGCTACAGATAAAACTGAGTTACTGAGGAGTAACCCGAAACTTGCAAGTAATATGTGTAATATAGAGGTTTCAAGTGAATCTCTGATCTAAAATAATATCAAGGTATTTGACTTACTTGGCCCAGAGGATAACTACATTACACATACTAACATTTTAATTCAAATTCAAGTTCCTTTTTCTTGTAAACAATGTAGCTTCTGATTTATCCACATACAGAGGCTGTTCGCACATTTTTTAGACGATTTTGGTAAGCGGTAATAAAAAATCGTTTGCTGCAAAAGAAGTAATTGTAATTATACTATGTTTCTAAAAGTCAAAATTATTGTCTGTGGCTTGAAAGTTTTGTTTTTATTCAAAATGGCGAATTTAACAAAGCAGTGGTTCGAAGGCTACACTTACGCTCTTTCCGAAGAGAAATATGCATACTCCGTTATCCAAAAACGATGTGAGAGTCATGGTTTTGTGATATCTAAAGCGTCGATAGGTAATATCATCAACAATAAAGAAAAAAAACGTCAAATTGGAGCCTCAGTGGGACAAAAATTCCAAACAAGTATCCGAGGAAAAAACGGACATCTTCGACTATTGCAAAGGTACGTTATTTAATGTTAAAAGAAAATCCCCCTAGTCAAAGGACAGTTGCAAAATCATTAAAATGCTCGGTGTCCAGTGTAAACAAAATGATAAACGTTGATTTAAATCTTAAGAAAGCGAAAAAACGCAATGTAATTTAGTTTTATGTAATTTAGTTTTGTGAATACAATATACTTCGTCTAAAAAATGTGCGAACAGCCTCTGTAGATGATGACTTTCCAGTTCTGAAGCCAGAACACCAGTGCTTGTGTGTGTTATTGTGAGAGCCTAACGACTGAATACATGCATTTTGAGTTATGACAGCTGTCTTATCAGTATACATACCTATTTTCGTAAGGGACGTCGTTCGGATACATGAGAAATACTATTGGATTAGCAAGCCCTGTGGGACGCCTGCAAATATTTTCCGGCGTGCAGAGTAGTAATTGCTATAGCGAGCAATAAAATATCTATCCTTGAGATAGGATTTGATGATGTGAATGATGTAATCTGGAAAATCTAGAATGATTAGTTTAGTAAGTAGCCCCTCAAGCTATACGCAATGAAAGGCTTTATAAATATAGAGAAACAGTGCCATAGTAATTAGACGATTTTAAAGTCCTTCAGAAGGAACTTCTTCACTCTGTAGAGAAGACGATTATGGGAGTGTTTTCGTCATAAGTCGTGTTGCTGTGGAATTAGAATTTTCTTTTAGTTCAGGTCACTCAGGATTATCTGCAGCATGACTGACTAAGCAGTTCTACCGAGCGGGAAAAGCAGGCTTATCGGGCGATATGAAGAAAGGTCATGCGATCCTTTCCAGGCTTCAAGACCGGCATGATTATCCCAGTTTTCCAGTTCACGGGGAAATACTGAAGTTGCTTAATAAACTTGATAATTTTTGTGAGTTTAAATAACTATTTCTTTGGTCATCTTTATATTGCTGTTATATGTTTTCGGGCTTTACGTCTCTCGATATAACTTTGAACCTCTGACGGCATAACCGAAGGGACGTTGTCTGCGCATGGCTGTGGTAATTGTAGGAGAGGAAAATGGAGCAGCGAACGAATTTAAAGTGCTGTTTCAGGATTGGTAAATCTGCGAAATAAAGGTGATAGCATGCTGAAACAAGTTTACAGAGTGGAAGACATACGTTTAAAGCGTGTTTATGTGTGGTTTAATGACGTTTCTACCGACGAAAACATTGAAAAGTGGAAAAAGATAATGTAGATCAAAAAGAGGAGCAATGTGCACTAACATGTATCTGGACATTTAAGCAAACTGATTCCAAATGATCCGTCGTGTACGTCGAGGCGGGCTCTTGATCTTTTTCTCCACGGTAATTCCTCCCCCCTAACACATATGGACCTCATAGTGAAAGAGCTTATGGCCTATAGTCCTCTACAGGAGCTCTCTATCCTTCGCAGTCGACTGACGCAAGATCAGGTGAATACTGATCTTGCTTCAGTCAACTAAGATCAGTATTCACCTGATCTTGCTTCAGTCGACTTCTTTCTGTTCCCGCGCTTAAAATAAGCCCTAAACAAATAATAATTTTCGGATATTCTAGAAGTTCAGAGTCATGTGATGAGGATTCTTCAGGAGATACTGAAAGAAGGCTTTGCTCGTAGTTTTTGGGATCTGTGCTTGTTATCGAAAGTGCATTGCAAACGACTAACTTCGAAGGAATATGTATATATATTTATTTAGGCAACAATCTTTTGTTTATGAACGCACTTACCGAGCTCTCTTTGCATACCTTATATTTCATATTCACTTTTACAAAAATTAAAGGTTAGAACATAAGTAAAAATGTGCCAAAGAATACTATCTACATGGTAAAAACTGAAGACTCATGAAATGAATAATATTCCTGTTTTGAAATACAGGGTGTTTATAAAGTCCCGGACCCATTTTGATGTTTAATAACTCATAAAATAATGAAGATATAAACAAACTTATGTCATTTATTGATGGAATAACTTATATATTTTCCTTTTCAAATTTGAATATCTTTACTTTTGTAAATATCGTCTGCTTATTAATTGCTTATTAATTATAATTATGATCTGAACCCCCCCCCATGAATACCGTGAGGCACAAAGGGATTTCCCCAAAGGTTAATGTGTGGTGTGGACTAATGCACGACCGAGTCATTGGGCCTTTCCTTTTTACAGAAGAGACGGTCTCATCAGTCGTATACTTAGACATGCTGGAAAACTTCGTATTGACACAAGTAGAAGAGCTTTAGCCACATGTCTTTTTGCAACAAGATGGTGCACCACCTCATTGGGGTACCATCGTTCGCAGTTCTTTGAATGACCATTTTACAGGAAGATGGATTGGGCGAGGAGGTCCAATTCCTTGGCCACCCAGATCACCTGATATAACGCCGATGAACTTTTTCCTTTGGGGATTTGCAAAGGACAACGTTTACAGGAGGAGAGTGTCGAACATGGATGACCGAAAAGCCAGAATGACAACCGCAATAGCCTCTGTGGATGCCGACATGCTTACCGGTACCTGGCGTGAAATTGAATATCGACTTGATATTCTCCGTGCGACGAAGGGGGACACACGTGGAAGTTCATTGACAAGGGTCATGAAACTTTTTGAGTCTATCTAACCATTTATGTTATTAATTTTAATCTATCTTTATCATTTTATGAATTATTAAACATCAAAATGGGTCCGGGACTTTATAAACACCCTGTATTATTAACAGACTGTCGACGGGAAACACTGATCGGCGTTTCCCATTTGTGAAATATTGAAGACAGTAGAAGCTATCGCCATTGTTTAGTTTTCAGATATTGAAGAGACAAGGCAAAAAATACATTTGATGCGTGCAAAACTGTTGTTGTTTAAGCAATTATCTTTGCATTTGGTTGATTTTGTGGTTGTTATAGAAGCTCAATTCAGTTTTGATAAGCGATAGCGGAGTATCAGTCTAAAGACTATAACGAAATATTTTCACAGATTCGTTTTCAGATGTACTAAGTGATGCCGAAACTAACAATGAAGGTTAACACAATTGCTCTGTTAGCAACCGTAATTTTTTTTTACCTCTCAGCATCATATTAACTATCACAATAAAAACATTATTGGTGTCATCGTTAAGTGTTGCCACTCCTATGAAGTTTACTATTTCCTGTTTGCTAATATTTAATTTTTCATAATTTCGATCTATGAATCTGGCAACCAGGTCTGTTTTTGAATTAAGCGATCGGGGAATTCCCGTTCTATCTTCGCAGCATTTAAGATACGATACGTAAGTTACTAAATGTTATTCATCTTCGTGATGTACGGATCATTAGATCATTATGTTAAACTCTGTATGTAAATAGCCTCTTTAATCTCTCTATGTTTGTGAAGTGAAATAAATTGGATATTAAACGAAGTCAGAATTTGAATCGAATACAAGTGGCGTCCGAACGACAGAACTGTACTCTGCACTGAGAAATCAGAAGTGGCTAAATTCAAGTTACTTTAATGAAGGTAAACAAGTTAATTTCTGAATTTATTTAACTTTTGATTGCTTCTGAGTTATTTATAAAAGTTTTGTTTCGTGTAGAGTTTTTTATGTTCATGTAATAGTTACATACGTTTAAGAAGTACGTTTACATTCGAAATACGTTATATACGTTTAAGAAATACGTTTGATATACGTGTAAGTAAAACATGACTTCAGAAAAAACACAGACTGAGGCTGAGCAAGCAAAACTGGAAACTAAGTTACGAGGTGAAAGAACTAATTTACGCCGTCTCTTTACCACAGCGGCGAATACGTTTAATGATATTCATCGTAAAATTGATGTTGAAAAGGACATTCACGTACAGTTTTGCAAAGTTGTTGAGAAAGCAGAGCGTTTATTTAAAGTAGATGAAGAAATTAAAAAATTAATTAGTTTCACGGATGAAGAGTATGATGCAATGGAATCTTACAGAGATAAATTTTCTGAAGTACGAGTTATACGAGAAGAATTATAATCAATATAATGAAAGTAAATCTGTAATTTCTAATAAGGTTGCATCTGATAACTTAAAACTTCCCAAATTACGTCTTAAGGAGTATGATCTTATGCCTAGATCATGGGTTGCATTTTGGGGTCAGTTTTCTCGAGTTCATGAAGATGAAAATTTAAGAGAAGAAGATAAATTTCAGTATCTGCTTTCTTCGTTAAAACCAAAAACTAAAGCACGCGATATAGCGGAAAGTTACCCACCTTCTAAGGATAACTACGCGAAAGTTATTGAACATTTAAAGTCCCGATTTGGCAGAAAGGACTTATTGATTGAAGTTTACATTCGAGATCTTTTGGCATTAGTAAATAACAAATCAGTCATCAAGTTAGCTGATTTATACGATAAACTTGGTTCCTATCTACGAGCGTTAGAGACATTGGGTGTGACAACATCGAATTACGCAGCAATGCTGTATCCTGTTGTGGAATCATGTCTTCCGACTGAAATTCTAAAGGCTTGGGACAGATATAGACTCAACAGAGAAGTCGAGGAAGGAGAACAAATCCTCGCAAAGGAGAAGATTCTGGAAAATTTGATGTCTTTCTTACGTCATGAAGTAGAGGGTGAAGAGCATCGGGTTTTAGCAGAAAATGCGTTCGGAAGTGGTACGAAACGAAAGGAATTCCAAAAACCAGTTCAACGAGATGAACCTACTGCTGCTACTCTAATTTCGAACACATCTGGAAGAAAAATTAGTTGTATATTCTGTGACCGTCCTCATCCAAGTCAGGATTGTCAAAAATTGTCGACAATAAATTACGATGACAGAAAGTCCCAAGTTATGCGACGGAAATGCTGCCTTGTTTGCCTTAAGCCTGGTCATATGGCAAAAGGGTGTCACAGTAGTGTAAAATGTTTGATTTGTGGACGGAGGCATTACGCGTTACTTTGCCCAGATTTAGGTAAAGATATTAACTCTTCATCAAAGGACAAAGTCGCAGAAGAAAAGCAAAAATCTACCAAGACGCTGTTGACAAATCTTCCCTCAGAACGTGAAATTTATTTGAAAACAATCATGATCAGACTACGGCACAGAGGCAAGGAAATCTGTGCACGAGCCTTAATGGATGATGGATCACATCGTTCCTATATTGAGAAGAGCTTAGCTGCTGAATTAAATCTTTCCCCTTCCGGAAAGGAAATGTTATCTCAAGGACTGTTTGGCGGAGGAATTACTCCGGCTGCTGAGCATACGAAATATGTTGTAACCATTGAAAGTTTAGATCGAAAGTATTCTACTTCAATGTCTCTGCTCGATCAACCGAAGATTTGCTCTACGTTACCCAGAATACGTGATGAAACATTACTTGTTGAACTTGCTTCTCGAGGAATAAAACTGACAGATGTCGGAAGAGATTCGCCACCTATAAGAATTCTTCTAGGAGCTGACGTACTTGGAAGCATTTTGACAGGAAGAATTGAAGTACTTACATCTGGTATTTCAGCCGTGGAAACTTTATTAGGTTGGACAATTTTAGGACTAGGTAAGAAAAAACAAGTGGTCAATATGGTCACGTTAAACCTCCAAAATTTTGAGCTGCCAAAGATGTGGGATTTCATTCAAAGGGAATGTGCTTTAGTGAAAATCAAATGGATATTTAGCCCTCCGTCTGCCCCATGGTACGGTGGATTTTGGGAAAGAATGGTTCGTTGTATCAAGGAACTTCTTCGAAAGTGTTTAGGAAAATCCTGTGTCACATATGAAGAAATGTTGACATTGCTCACTGACTGTGAGGCCACAATAAATGGACGACCACTGACATATTTGTCAGACGATCCTAACGAACTGAGACCTCTTACGCCTGCTCACTTTATTCAAGATTTAGGCGAGCGAGAAACTGTTGATTTGGACTTAATTGACTCTCAGCATTTATTGAAACGTGTACGTTACCTTCATAACTTACGGCTAAATCTACGAAAACGTTTCTATAAAGAATATCTAGGAGAATTGGTAAGAAGTCCAAAGTCATCTTCACGGAGAAAGACGATTTCTCCAGGAGAAATTGTCCTAGTGGAGTCAAAGAACCCAAATAGGATAAATTGGCCTTTAGCACAGGTAATTGAACTGTTTCCTGGCAAAGACAATATTGAACGTGTTGCGAAACTACGAGTAGCCAATGGTGAAATCATACGACCCCTTCAACGAATCTTCCCTTTGGAGCTTACTTCTGCCGACAACTTCATAAAAATGTCTCAGAAAACCGAGACTGCACCAGAGACAGAGTCATGTGAAAACGAGGTTCCTAAAAATATAAGGGTAACTCGAAGTGGTCGCCGAGTAGTACCTGTAAAACGCATGGACTTATGAACTATTATTGACTTTTTCCCTAGTACTTAATAACTATAATGCCAGTTTATATATTTATTGTTTTTTAATGTCATTTCACATGTTTATAATTCTTAGTTCAACTTCATTTCATGTATTACAATTTATATCTGCTATATATGTGTATTATTTCGTTTTGTATTGCTTTAAGGTAAATTTGCCTGCAATACAAAAGGTGGGAGGGTGTTGCCACTCCTATGAAGTTTACTATTTCCTGTTTGCTAATATTTAATTTTTCATAATTTCGATCTATGAATCTGGCAACCAGGTCTGTTTTTGAATTAAGCGATCGGGGAATTCCCGTTCTATCTTCGCAGCATTTAAGATACGATACGTAAGTTACTAAATGTTATTCATCTTCGTGATGTACGGATCATTAGATCATTATGTTAAACTCTGTATGTAAATAGCCTCTTTAATCTCTCTGTGTTTGTGAAGTGAAATAAATTGGATATTAAACGAAGTCAGAATTTGAATCGAATATTAAGTGTGCCAACCAATTTTCAATAAACTACTTACATTTCTTTGAATAGTGTATTATTATTTCAGATGTGTACCAAAATATGAGGAAACTGAGGCTGAGTGAGTCATCAATGATGTGTTATGAATGAAAATAGTAAACCTTTACAAAAGAAATAAATAGTAAAAAAAACCAATAATACGACGTTTATATCAAAAATTTCATTTGAAAAATAAATTTTAATAATTAAAATTTAAAAAGTTAAAAATTTGAATAATTAAAATAAATAAAATAAAAAAGCTTCTGAGAGCTTCCAGATTTTACACTAAGCCCAAAGAGGCGTTTTGTTTAACGTTTTATGGGTTACCATTATTTATTAAATAACATGTTCTTCGCACTTAAACCATAAACTTCAATTCAACTGCAATATTGGGAAAAAAAAATCTGAAAGGTTTCAGATTTTAAATTACGTCCAAAGGGGCGTTTTTTAAACATTTTGTACGTTACTTTTATTTATTGAATATCACGTTCATCGCATTTAAACCATAAAATTCAGTTAAAGAACAATATAGCAAAATAATTTTAAACTGAGCGTATCTTCAGAATTTTCTACACGCAGTCTCACGCGCTGCAGATAAAAATGTTTTTTCTGTACAACGTTGCCATTGCCCGCTTTGAAATCCTTGAGTTTGTTCATCAAAAATTCGTTAAAGTTTTACAAAATATGAAATCGTTAATAAAACAAATTCCAAATTTCAAATTTGGGCTTCCAGATGCCCATATTCGCAGCAGGATTACGGCATTCAAAATTGGATGGCTTTAGGTACCGTCGTTTTATCACAATGCGAGAAACATACATACATTTATGCACATTCTTCATTATTTAATTTCTTTAAATATAATACAGGGCTGCAATATTTTATGGCAACAGTTTGAAAAGTGATACAGACTTTTAATGTTTCCGACGCAAAATCGCAAAACGAAAACAATAGTCCTTCAGGGACAAAGCCCCTTTGGACTAAAAATAATTTTAAAATGAGCAATCTTTAGAATTTTCAATACACAGTCTCGCGCGCTGAAGATAAAAATATATATATATTTCCCGTAAAATTTTGCCATTGCTAGCTTTGAAAACGTCGAGTTTGTTAATCAAAAATTCGTTGAACTTTTGCAAAGTATGAAATAGATAATAAAACATATTCCAAATTAGGACTTCCAGATGCCCATATTCGGGTGGAAACGTACGTTATCCAAAATTCAATGGCTCTAGATACCGTTGTTTTATCACAATGCGAGAAACATACATACATTTGCGTTTTCCGAATCTTGCATTAATAGCTTAAAAATACTCTTCATTATACCTGTAGCAAATATCACAAGCAAATAAATGTTGGTTAACATTCTAGAAACAGCTTAAATCCTCGGTTTGAAGTATAATTACTTCTTACAGAATTTTACTCAAGTTTTATTCTAAGGTTTGTTTTAATAAACATGTTTTTTTTTCCTCGTGTGGAATTTTTCCTGCATTCCGTTGCTTTATATTTTCTACCCGAATATGTAAAAAAGTTAATTAGATTACGAGAATCTAAGTTTAGTAACAGAGCTTTGGCAAGTTAATTCAGCAGCACGATGATTCTGATTCTTCAAAGCTTTTAAGAACTATTAAAAAAAAAAGAACGAATTTTTCTTTGTCGTCTGCAAAATAACTTCAAACTTAAGTCTGAATTTAAAATTTAAATTAGGAAAGAAAGAAAAGAAAAATCATTGCTTCGATATTTTAAAATTAACAAAGGACACAGAACTTGTAAAATTGATCATCACGTAAATAGACGAAGTGCAATTGAAATATGAAATTTACCAATTTTGTTTTCACATGGATAATTGTTTACATACGACCTTAATTCAAGAAAAGTTAGCGAGAGAAAAAAAAACAGTTGTATTTTTATTGGATTTATCGCCATATCACAGCATTCGATTTTATTTTAATTTTCATCTGAATTTAATTATTGAAAGATTCAGAACCATTCCTTTGAATTTAGAGCTGTATTAAAAAAACGCCACTTATGGCACTTTTGATTCTGAAAATACCCATTTCGAAAACTAAATCGTCAAAATGCAAGCTGCTAATAATACGATTTCTTGTTTTTATCGTACAAAAGCGATAAAATTTCTTCATGATTTTGAATATTAAAACTTTTGTTAATGTACAAGCACAGGCGAAGTTACGGGAAAAATAAACTGTTGATGAATACGAACAAGTGATGTAAATGATTTGATTACTAGAAAATAATATTATCATGATATAAATGATAATAAATCATGAACTATAATATATATAAATCATAAACTATTATATACAAGATTTGATTACATTTTACTGTAAAATAGCATGACAGCACTTTGTTCAAAATAAAATAGCATATCGGAAAAGTATAATTATACAATAAAATCTATAAGGATATATTAAGAAATATATTTTTTGTTTTTTGGTGGAAGGGTACGATTTTCGTATTCTTACATCTGTGCCATATGATTATTGACAAGGACTTTACAATTTGTAATTTATTTTATACGTATTCATGTGCTTTTACAGTTTTGTAAGAAAAAAAAAAAGAAAAGAGAAGAAAATCAAAGTAAGATTTAGTTCAAAATTTAACAATGATTTCATTGTAAAAAATTATGATGTGTACCGGGTTTTACATCCGGAAACAGTAATATATTTTTTTTCACATGCGTTGTAATTTTTAGCCCAAAGGGGCAATTTACCCATAAGGACTATTAATTGCGTTTTGGCATTTTGCGTTGATTCACTATAAACAGCGAATCACGTTTTAAATTGTTGCCACCAAATATTAGAGCCCTGTATTATATTTAAAGAAATTAAATTATGAAGAATCTGCATAAATGTATATACGTTTCTCGCACTGTGATAAAACAACGGTAGAGCCATCCAATTTTGAATAACATACGTTTCCACCCGAATATGGGCACCTGGAAGCCCAAATTTGGGATTCGGAATTTGTTTTATTATCTGTTCCATATTTTGTAAAGCATTTATGAGTTTTTGATAAAGAAACTCAACGATTTCAAAACGAGCAATGGCAACACTGTACGGGGGAAAAATTATCTCCAGCGCGAGAGACTGTATATCGGAAATTCTAAAGATATGTTCTGTTAAATATTTTGTGATATTGCTGTTGAACTGAATTTTATGGTTTAAGTGCGAAGAACATGATATTTAATAAATAAAGGTAACACACAAAACGCCCTTTTAGACGTAATTTAAAATCTGAAAATATTGAGGGTTTTTTTTTTTTAATAATTTTTTTGATAATTTGTCCAATGCGTGAAAACAGATCTGTGTGTCTTTTCTGCGAAATATAATAAGACTTTATGGCAAGTAAGTTATAAGGTATTTTCTCCCTCCTTCCAGCATGCCTTCGTGGTGTAACGGTAGCACACTCGGCGCGTATTCGAGAGGTCCAGGTTCGGGTCCCGTCGAGGGAACTGCACATTTTTCATGCATCTTGCTTCAAAATAACCTAATGACTCTACAAAATAATTAAAATAAGTCAATAGCGAAAAATTTGCAATAATAAATTCAAATATTCTCTTTTCGGGGGGGGGGGTTGAAGCACTTGGATATATTTTCCGAACATCGTAGACATGATAATAAAGATAAAAAGGAATTGCGATTTGAAGGTTTCAGAGTAGAATTTAATACCTCATACAATTCAGCATTAAAATTTTAGTAAAAACTAAGAAAAACAAATTAAACATGAAAATAGATAAAAAATATAAGATTAAAAAGAAACTATCATTTGATTTTCATGCCCAGAAACCAAATTTCAATTAAAAATCTTACAGAGCAAGGTAAGTCCTCTCGGAACTAAACATATAGAACCTAGATTTTTATCTCCAAAATAAGCTATTTGAAACAGCAAAGCCAAATAACGGGGGGGGGGGGGGAGTTTCTATTATATTATTTCACCGCAAATTTGCGCTACATAGAGACTTTTCAACAGAAAACGTAAAGATTTAATAATTATTAAGTCTATTAACATTAAATAAAAAAGACTTAGCTCAAGACAATTCAAGACATAGCTGCTTTGTTAGTTCATTGGTTCGCTCGCGTAAGAGGTTTGTAACAAATATTTTTCTTAAGTGGCAACAGTTTCGATTTCACAAGAACGTGAACTTCATGTGTAGAGACATCAGGTTAATTTGAAGCAAGAGAGATGAAAAATGAGCAACGCCTTCGCCGGGAATCGAACCACGTACCTCTCGGTTACACGTCGAGCATGCAGACCACTACACCACGAAGGCATGCGAAGAAGGCGGGAGAAATACCTTATATACTCCCCCTTTTAAAGAGCAACTGGGGTTTTGGGGACCCAATCGTCAAATCGCGGTGGTGGAGAATCATCATCCACTACCTTTTTAGTTCGGGCGCCAGTGTAGGACTGAGTGGTAAATTTGAAGCAAGACAGATGAAAAATGAGCAACGCCTTCGCCGGGAATCGAACCACGGACCTCTAGGGTACGCGTCGAGCATGCAGACCACTACACCACGAAGGCATGCGAAGAAGGCGGGAGAAATACCTTATACATGAACTGAAAACGATAACTATCTCGAAGATAATTCCTTCGAGGTGTTTAAAAAAATAGAATTAAGAAAACATTAATGAAACAGAAAGAAGATCTTAATTTCAAATAACTGGAATAGAGTGATTAAGTATCATATAATATAATTTTTATCGACACCCTCGTAATTTTGTTCCTATAAATGCCTGTTGAAACTTTTCTGGCAATTAGCGAATTTTCTTTTTCTTTACGATTTAAACACTGGACTGTAAGGAAGCAATGGCTTCCTCTTCTCAATTTCGCTGCAAAGCTAGTGGAGATGAATGGATCGATTTGAGATGCTCCGCATCCACTTCCAGATCATTCTATAATCCTTTACACCTAAGACGGAACATCCGGCCTTTTCATTCACAACTTACGTAACCTTGACCCCTAAAACCCCGCATTCAGAGTTTACTTGAAGAGCAGTATAACCTTCTGACCCTAAAATTCTTCACACCCCCCTCATTTCAAAATATCAGCAGTTCTCGATGAAGTAAAACAGCAGCGAGTGAAAAATGAAACAGCGGCATTTTTTTTTAATTCCCCTCGACCAATGAGAGGTAGAAGTTTGACGTCATGAAAAAAGATTACGATTAAACGATGCAAAATCAGACAGAGATTCGGATGCGACCTTCGTTTATATAGGGAAAGGGTGCAAAGGTAAAGTTTTACGACCTCCTGTGCTTTTTTTTGGGGGGGGGGGTTGGGGAAGGAAGAGTATACGTGTAAAAAAATGAGTACCGATATAAGTGCCTCAGAATGTGTGGTAGTGAGAAAAGTTGGCTGAACCCAAAAGAGGCGAGACTGCTGAAAAAGGGATTAGAGGAAGTCGGAAAAAGGGGTTGCGTGAATGGAACACTCCCCGAGGTGCGACAAGCTGTTTCTTTAAAAAGGATGTGGCGGCTCTCTGCAAAAATTCAGGAAGGGGGTAGAATGTAATATCTTAGCATTCTGAGATAAAGTAAAGCAATCTACCAATGACATACTCTTCAAATATTAAAACAGGGATTGGAAATCTGAACTCAATGAATCTTGAAAAGGGTTCGAAATTCGAATCTTCGGTCATTTGGATTTTTTGGATGTAATCGAAAAATTTGTTAAACGTTTTAAAGGCAAAACTTTCGAAAGATCAGTTTTATTCTTGAACTAACTGATTGTCATAAATACTAAATTCATTTTAGGTGTTAAATTGAATTCCGAGCCCGAAATCAGATGACAGTTTCTTTTAAATCTTACCATTATTTTGCCCAGAAGCGCTATTAATTTGTTTTTGGCATTTTGCGTTTGAATCTTAAATGTGTCGAATCCCTTTTCAAATTGTTGCCATCAAATATTAGAGCCCTGCATTATATTTAAAGAAATTAAATAATGAAGATTCGACTCTGCATGAGTGTATGTGTTGGTGGTTGTGATAAAACAGCCGCGCCTAGAGCCCTCGAATTTTGAATAACGTAGTCCTCCATTCGAATATGGGCATCTGGGAGCCTAAATTTGGAATTTATTTTATTATCTATTTCATATTTTGTAAAACTTTAACGAATTTTTGATTAGCAAACTCAACGATTTCAAAGCAAGCAATGACAACACTGTACCTAAAAAAAAATTTTCATCTCCAGCGCGCGAGACTGTGTATCGGAAATTCTAAAGATATGCTCTTTTTAAATTATTTTTTATATTGCTTTTGAATTTGATTTTATGGTTTAAGTCCAAAGAACATGATATTTAATAAATAAAGGTAACACACAAAATGTGAAAAAAAAAGCCCCTTTGCGCGTAATGTAAAATTAGAAAACTTTCAGTTTTTTTTTAATATTTTTTTTTAACTCTGCAACGGTGCATTTAGTAAAATTCTATGATTTTTAATTTTTTTGTTAAAGGAAGATATTCGCGAAAAATTGTTTCATCATCAAATTAAAAAACATCTAAACCAAATTTTGAAAAAAAATCGCTACTGTAGAATAAATAGTTTAATACTTTGACTGCCATGGCTACCATATGTGATAGCCAGTGATGTTTCTGTTCGGACACTGGGGCTATCAGATATGATAGCCATGGTGTTTCAACACTTCAGGCCTTGGCTATCAAAAACGATATCAGTTACATGAAAATCGAACTGCAGTTTGATTGTTTGGGCTCCCTACGATGTTTAGGTATACGTGGTTTGTGCAAATTGACATGTATGCCAATCTATGAGATAATTTTGTAGAAAATTAAACTTTTTACCATTTCCATGGACCCTATCAATCAGGTGGTGCGTTTTTTTGCTTGTTTGCTCATTACTATCGGGATCGGGGGGGGGATAAAGCGGTGCAAAAACTTCGTAGTTTTAATACAGCATCGTCCGAAAACATCCTGGTAAAAAAAATAAACCATCTAACCATCTACAAATTGTCGCGTGATGACAACATTACAGACATGCGTTTTCTAATTATAATAATTCGAAGTGAATTTTAGCATAATTATTTGGGAGCAAAGAACAAATAGGAAACACTTTTACCTCTATATTTCTTATCTTTGCATTAACTACTAAAAATTTCCTGAAAAAGTAAGAACGAAACTTACCCATTCAAAATCTAGAAATTGGTAAAAATTAACGCTAAAACATAGTGGTTAAAATATTTTTAAACTTACGTTACTAATTATTTAACGCCATTATTAAATTAACCTTTATTATAAAGACGCATTAATAGACTTTCGTGAGAAATATAATATTGAAAAGATTGGAAAGAGGAAGATATATAAGTTCAAAACCCAGCCGCTGTAAGTAGTAAGTAGTATTTTTTACTCATTTCCAGTTTTTTAACGCTTTAATTTCCTTTTCGCTTTCTGAGTAAAAATCTATTAATTTATAACGTTTCATTACGTTAATCTAATCAGTTATTATGATTTAGGTCTTTACTGTCACTTCTTCCTTCTGTTTCCCTACCAGAATGCAAATTAGTTCGAGACTCTATAATATAGGCTGAGATTTTCGGATTATAAAAGCAGAGCGTGGTTCTGCACCTCGAGATCACGTTGCTACGTTAGCTAGCTCAGATAAGATCGCATTCT
Organism: Stegodyphus mimosarum; assembly: GCA_000611955.2. Classification (NCBI taxonomy): domain Eukaryota; kingdom Metazoa; phylum Arthropoda; class Arachnida; order Araneae; family Eresidae; genus Stegodyphus; species Stegodyphus mimosarum. Next base: position 267,932 of record KK121415.1, on the reverse strand, counting down.
TCGGTTTTAGATTGTAGTTGCCGACGTTCAAATTGTTACGCCGGTGAGAAGTTTGTACCAACTTCGCGTTAAATTATTTCTGTAATCTTTGGCTATTAGACTTAGTTTTAAATTTGTGCAGAGCTTTGGTACTAAGTTTTAAATCTGAAATTACTGTTCAGTTACATCACCACAAGTGATTGGCTGACGAGTAGTGCATTTATATTCAAGTTCTGATTTCTTTACAGATCTTTTAGAGTAAGCCATAATTCGCTCCAAGTCTGTTTGGAGTTTGGACTTAGTTTACGTTAGCAGAGAACATTGAAATCTAAGTTTATAAGGTATTTCTCCCGCCTTCTTAGCATGCCTTCATGGTGTAGTGGTCAGCACGCTCGACGCGTATTCGAGAGGTCCGTGGTTCGATTCCAGGCGAGGGCATTGATCATATCTCATCTCCTGCTTTCAAAAAATACCTAATGTCTCTACAAGTCAACAAAAAAAATATGAAATACAGAGGTAAATATGTTATTTATTTCATCTTGTGTTCACTAATCATTAAGGGAAAATTCACTTTTTTTTTTTTTTTCCCAGTTAGAAAACGCATGTCTGCAGTGTTATCATCAAGCGATGATTTTTATAGGTGCTTTATTGTTTCGAAGATTCTGCACTATTTTGTTTTCTAGTTCGAAGATTTAGAACTGAAATGTTTTCTTTCACGATGTTTCGTACTAAGATGTTTTGCCCTTGCATTGTTCTTTCGGCCACTTTTCGTCCGCGATGTTTCTTTCCACTTATGACCAGAAAGCACAAGCTCGAGCTCTGAGATTATCTTACGAACCAATTCATCAAACTTTTAGGTTCTCATCTGTAAATGTACCGCGAACAGGGTTATGGATAAACGAATAATTATTTTTAGCCACTTTTTTTTTTCCAAATCAGAAAAATAATGCATTTTTTTATCCTCTAATTTAAAAAATACAACATACAACTGATCAAAACTGCCTGAAGTTCTGATCAAAAGTTTCAGAAAAATTTTGCGCGCGAGCGAAAAAATTATTCTTTTGAGAAATGACGCGAAAATATAATTATCTTGAAAAATGAACATTACTTTTATGATATTAATAAAGAAATATAAAAACATTTATAAGCTTTTAAATATGCATACTTATATAGTTAAACAAAAATGCCTCCACAATCATGATAATTCTAACTAAGACAGTAAAGTTTTTATATAATTTCAAACTAAATGATAATTATAAAAATTCTTATGTCAAAAACACAACTATTGATCATCTTATACAGATACAGTTCTGTATAAGATACAGGGCTTACACAATTGGAAAAAATGTTTTATTAAAATCAGCCAGTTCAGTAAAATCACGCACGCAAGCAGAAAAATCACTTTTTTTTATGAAATCTTAACAGAAATATGAAATTAACTGAAAACTGATATACATCATATATATCATGACATTTACTAATTTTAAGGAGGTTCATTATTTCCTATAATTAATAAACGGATTGATAGATATACTAATAAGTTAATTTTTATATTATGGGTCGCTATACATGTTGTTGCTGTTGTTACTTAGCTCACTTGTCTGACAGTAACATCAGAACAAGTCCACGAATTTCATCGTGCCAAGGAATGCAAGATTGCGCCTGACGTTGGCAAGAGCCTTGAGCACCATACAGGTGACATTACAACTTTGCTGAGTTCCGCTCCCAATTTTGATGGACAGCACTCCGAAGGACAAGTCCGAGAGTCTCCTAAGCCCTCTTCAACTCCAACAGCCTCTCAAGAGAACTTTCGGCTCGTCGTATATTTAGAGTGCCCCCATGTCGCACGGACACTACGCATTTACAAACATCCATGCCTTCTCTGGGATTCGAACCCGGGCCCTTTGGTACGGCAATGGCGTCGCTAACCAATGTCCCGGCTGGGCGGCAGGGCGCTAAACATTTGCATAAAATTGTACACAGAAGCATTTTATGCCTGTATTTGAGGAGATTTAATGGTGAAATGCAAATGTAAACAAACCATCTGACTCTTAAAATGGCGAAGATTTAGAAGTACTTTAAACCATGACTTTGGTCCCACAGCGAATTTTTCATGGAGCCTGTTTTAAAATGATTGTAAGAAATAAAATTTAAAAATAACAGCACAAAATATTTTTACTTTTTGGTTTACTTGGGAAGGTATTTGATCCCTTAATATCACATATTTGTTACATCTTTTAAATCAGATAAAATATACATATAAATACAGTTTGGCGGGCAAATGTTAACTTTTAAATATACCAAATATGACATATTATCATAGCCATCAAATCACTTTTAATTTTATTAGTGATACGAGCGAATTTTTGTTCTCCTCTCGTACAACTTGAAATTTCTTACATACGATTTTTTTTTAAATGGAAGAATATTACATAAATAAAATGATAAAACCGGGCCATACTTTTCAAAGGAGTTATATTAAATGAGTGACAAAATCACGTGAAGATTGCTTTCCATCAGAATCTAATTATGCATGAATTAATTCTATAAAGAATTACAAAATGTAAAATAATTGAAAATCGTTCAAAGATGCTATTTGAATTTTTGTAGAATATCCAACTGTGATTTTTTACGTAAAATTCCCGATTATTCGTATTAATGTACAGATATGTAAAGATGTTAGGAAAATATGAACAATTTAAAAATGGTCCTTTATACAATAAAATGATAAGTCTTCAGAGGCTTTCGATAAGAGATATTAATGGTTATAAAAACGATTTACCTGAAATAAAATTCAGGTACTTTTCTCTTCTGGAGAAAGCCTGTTATGTATATGTTACGGTGAAACACCGAAATCTGAAGAATGTCGACTTTCACCGGTGAATGTCAACATTCACATAGTCGCTTGGTGTATGTCCGAAATATTTTAAAAATACTCTTATTTCTGACTTATACCAGTGAATGTCGACATTCACCATGTACTAATGGTGAATGGTGAATATATGAGAATATTATATTTTCTTCTCCGTCATTCAGTCGCGAAAAAACACACAAGTACTTAAAACGCACGATACATTCAAAATGAGAAAGGAAAATAACAGAAGTTAAAAAACTTACTTAATTATACAGTGCGTAGTAAACGAGAAAATAAAATAATAGTAATAAAAAACTTACTAAATTATGTGATTCAAATCTGATTAATGGCAACAACTTAAACTATTATGAAACTTTGAATTGCACAAGAGGCCCTTGCTTTTATAACTGCATTTATGAGAAACAGCCAGTCGCCTCTCTTTTCGACCTACACCAGAGCATATCTGTGATTGTCGACATACACCGGTGAGGGTCCGAATGTACAAGAATGCAATGTTATATTCGATCTTTCACCGACGTATTTGATGAATGTTGACATCCTCCGGTGAAAGTCGACATTCTCCAATTTCGGTCTTTCACAGTAACATATATAACAAAATATGATACCTGCTTTAAAAAATAATTGGCGACTTCAAAATTAACATTCTAAATTTGGTGCTCTCTCCCCAAGTTCATCTTTTCTCCCAAATTCGAGATCATTCGAAATTACTCAACGCTGCTTGAAAAAATGGAACTAAAACCCAAAATTAACCAATTACAGATTAGCTATACTTTGTGCACCTATCTTGTATAAATAGCTAAAAACTGCTTAGTCTGCCTTTCTTTCGCCTCTTCGCCTGCGTGCTGACAACTTGTCTCTCAGCCTCTGCTAGCTATTCGCCGTTAATTAAAATGTAATTGCATATTTAAAATTACGGGGCGCGTTTAGTACCCCTAGTTTTCTACAGTTATGTATTAAGAAATTCGTCATTCAAGAATAAATGATGTTTAACTATGAAACCGGACGTGCTTCTAAAATTCCATCCGATCATCCATTACGCCATATGTCCAAACTACCACGCAGCAGGTTCTTCGGCCATGACTAAACGGGAATTCTTTTCATCTTCGCCAAAAGTACAATTATTACATGTATATATTTTATTGAGAACCCTACTGATATTCTTTCAAACCCTAGTCTTCATATTTTTATTTCCGATTTTTATTACCTCCTCTTGATGACCAGACGGTATAGTGGTTGGGAAAACTTACTTCGGTACCGAAGGGCCCGGGTTCGAATCCCGCAGAAGGTAGGGATGTTTATAAATGTATAGTGTTTTTGCAGCATGGGGGCACTCCAAATATATAGCCAGCCGAAAGTCCTCTCGTGTGGTTTGGTTGAAGAGGAGAGGGGTGGAAGACCCTGGAATCCGTCCCCCGGGGGTGCTCTCCACTAAAATTGGGGTAGAAGTTCAACTTCGTTGTGGTTCTGGCAGCCATTCTTCCATAAATTACACAGACAAGATAACAACAACAACATTACCTCCTCTTAGTCACTTGATCCAGAATATATTGACCAATGAAGTTCTAGCTGCATGTGACATCACTGTATATCAAAAATTGCTCATTAACGTCAACATTTTAAATAAATAGCTGCTGGTGGCAAATCTTTTGTCTCAGATTAGTTTAACTAACACGATATGTTATTGCCACGTTAACTCTTTTATTAAAAATTGCGAAATGTTGTTATATTACATTAAATTTAAATTATGACGTAATACATATTAAACTGAAGTGTCAAAAGTTGTTGTTTCCTCGTTTGGCAATCGAAAAATTATTTACGACATAGTTGTTGCCTAGAAGGAATGAACTGATTTAATTCATATTGAAATTTTTTTATATACTTTTGCTTTTTAGGGGTATATAGAACTTAAAATTTTTCTTTGGCGGCAAACCGCTCATCTGGAGAGCTTGTCCGCCAGTCTAAGCTTAAATTTTGTCTCATTTTGAACTTTATACTCACGTTTGCTTTTCATATATGTATAAGTTTTGGCAGATTTAAGTTAATTGCGCTTTCGGTTTAGAGGCTGAAGCATTGAATTTCTTCAGTAATAGGGATTGGAATCTTCGGTTTAACTTATTTTACTAAAGGTTTAATCTTCTTAGCCCAAAAAGGGCGTTAGTCCTGAATGAGATATTAGTCTAAAACGGCGTTTTGCTTTGCTTTGAAGCACTTAAAATGCGTTGTATAACATTTAAAACTTTGTCGCCTTGTATTATATTTAAAGAAATTAACTAATGACGAATCTGCATGAATGCATGTATGTGTTTCACAATGTAAAAAAAGGACTTACAACTATCAAATTTTGAATAACGTAGTCTTCCACCCGAATGTGGGCACCTAGAAACCCGAATTTTGAATTCTGAGTTTGTTTTGTAACCAACCTATTTGATATTCTGTAAAACATTAACGAATTTTTGATTAATGTGTAGAAACATTAGGAGTTTTTGAAAGCAGAAGAAGTGAAAAATGAGCACTGCCCTCGCCGGGACTCGAACCAGGGATTTTTCAAATACGCGCCGAGCATGCTGACCACTACACCACGAACGCATGCCAAGAAAGCTGGAGAAATAGTTTATAAATGAACTCAACGATTTCAAGGCGAGCAGTGCAACACTGTACAGAATAACACATTTTTAGCTCACAGCGTCGCTTATATGGAAATTAAGTTCTTTTTGAACATGAAGTAAATATTTTTTGCTAAGTAGTTTAACAATCTTGTATTTTCAAGCAGCTGGAATTTCTGCAACCTTTTAGTATATAATTTTCACAGTTATTTTTCCATCCCCGTCGCATGGAATTAATACACTTTTAGCTGCACTTTACATCTATGCTCCATATTCTTGTTAGATTAACAAGAATTTAAGAGACAAGTATAATAAGAATTAATATTCTTGTTAAATTAGCAAGAAATTAGGAGATAAGAATTAATATTCTTGTTAGATTAACAAGAATTTAAGAGACAAGTATAATAAGAATTAATATTCTTGTTAAATTAGCAAGAAATTAGGAGATAAGAATTAATATTCTTGTTAGATTAACAAGAATTTAAGAGACAAGTATAATAAGAATTAATATTCTTGTTAAATTAGCAAGAAATTAGGAGATAAGAATTAATATTCTTGTTAGATTAACAAGAATTTAAGAGACAAGTATAATAAGAATTAATATTCTTGTTAAATTAGCAAGAAATTAGGAGATAAGAATTAATATTCTTGTTAGATTAACAAGAATTCAAGAGATAATAATAATAACAATTAATATTCTTGTTAAATTCACAAGAATTCAAGAGACAAGAACGATAAGAATTAATAACAAGTATTAATATTCCTGTTAAATTGACAAAAATATGTAGCAATTAAATCTTATTCAAGTGTTGATTTTGAAGAACACTAACACTGGAATCTGATTTAAACAGTCTAAGCATAGCATTATTTCAAGTTCCAGAATGAAAACAGTCCTTAACTTCACGCGAAAAAAAGAGCATAGTCAGAAATTATTAGAGCCACTTCGGAGTCCCCTGAATTTGAGGGGGGGGGGTTAAGATCAGAACTTTACAGGTCTAGATGGAAAGGTGGACCTGGTCCGTAAAGCAGTAATTCGCTCGAGGAAAATTAATATCAATCAAGAATTTAGTTGCAACTGAAAAGAAATCTTAAATTTACAAAATATCTTCTGAAAATGGTGTGGCATTTTGATACACTAGCGATCAGATCAGTTAGTAAGGAGCAGATTAGCTCAGAATGTTACGTAAACGTACCTCACTTTGATTCACTTGACTTATTCCATTTCACAGACAATATGCTCTTTTACACATTGAAGGCTTGTGAAAACCCCACATACATCAAGCGATGGTCATATTTTAACCACATTTATCAACTTGCTACATTCAAACAAACACATAACCAGCAAAATAGTATCATTACTTTTCAGACTACAATAGGTATGGTGGAACTCCTTCATAAACTTACATACTTACTTATATGTATAAATCTTACATAGCCTGAGAAACCATAATGATCTGTTCAAATGATTTGTTTTACAGCAAAATTCCCTTTTAATTGGTTTATTGCAACCTACTTCTCCTTTTAGTCTTATTATTGTTCTTTAATCAATCAGAAAATGTATCCTATTGACTTCAACGAAAACAACCGTGACTATATTAACTTATCAAACAGTACGATAAACAGAAAAAAAAATCTATATTCTCTTCATGTATATTCTTCTCGTGTTCAGTAACTTAGTTACATTTCTAAATTTTTTAGCACCTACTCATTTTCCCCCCACCAATCCCAATTTATAAGTTTTGAATTCACTTCGAGCCAGGACACTCCTTTCAAGAGAATGATCAGCAATTCGCTACCCTTGCGACAAAGAACAATGTCACCTCCCATCCGATGATAGGTCCACCAACCAGAAACAGGCATCAAGTTTTTCCTTCCCACGATCTAGTTCCTCTCCAAGAGACCTGTTGTCAGGTGGAACTCATCCAAGCAAACTACCGATCCACTGAATCTGTTAAATGATCACCTAAACAATTTCGAATAAAAAAAGTCTGCCATCCGGCAAAGATAAAAAGGAGACAGCAGGCGTCTTCTTGCTTGTTAAAGAACTCCGTATAACAATCGATAACGTCCGAAGAAATTTAATGTGCACAGAACCCTCCCCCCACTAGTATTGAGAGAACACGTGTTCGGATTTTGAGTGGGAAAGGTAAAAAACAAAGTAACAAACTGAACACAGAACAGCGAGAGCATTTCCTGTTGTGTTTGTCGAGTGATTATGCAAATGCCGAGTTTTCATTTACCCTGCCGGAGGGTTGAAAGGGTTTCGAACGGAAATAGATCTTTCCCTTCAAGAAGAACAAAAAGCACATCCGCTTCTTGGGTGGAGGAATTGTCTAAAGAGGCGGGAGGAAATATTTCGATGAGAACAAACACCAAACAGTTTTTAATCCAAGGCCTGGTCTGTTCTTGCATCCATCTTGAAGTCCTTTCGCCGAATGGAATGACAATGCGAAGTACACATAACAAGTCTATATGAAGTACGAAACTTTGAGAATTGAAAGAGAAATAGGAAAAGGGTTCGATCCACTTAACATATGAGTTGAACAAGCAGAGAGACAAACGAAGACAATGAACAACGAAGTAAAAAATAAATTTGTTTAATCCTACAAATCCCCTTAATTCTTGTAATTTCTGGAAATGTAGCAAAGATTTTCCTCATTCTGCGTAGCCATTAAAAAGGGCATATATGTTTGGTCTACATGCATCTTCACTAAGTACGTTGTTAAATTTTTAGGTTCATTTGAATTACAAATACTGGATTTAGAAAAATCAATAATACCTAGTAATCTGCAGCAGTTAATAATTCCTAGTAATCAGCAGCAGTTAATAATTTCTGGTAAACAGCAGCAGTTAATAATTCCTAGTAATCTAAAGCAGTTAATAATTCCTAGTAATCGGCAGCAATTAATAATTTCTAGTAATCAGCAGCAGTTTATAATTTCTAGTAAACAGCAGCACTTAATAATACCTAATAATCTGCAACAGTTAACAATTCCTAGAAAGTAGCAGCAGTGTATAATTCCTAGTAATCAACAGCAGTTAATAATTTCTGATAAACAACAGCAATTAATAATACCTAGTAATCTGAAACAATTTATAATCCCTAGTAATCACCAGCAATTAATAATTCCCAGTAATCAGCAGCAGTTAATAATTTCTAGTAAACAGCAACAGTTAATAATACCTAGTAATCTGAAGCAGTTAATAATTTCTAGTAATGAGCGGCAGTTAATAATTTCTAGTAAAGAGCAGCACTTAATAATACCTAATAATCTGCAGCAGTTAATAATTGTTAAAAATCAGCACAGTGAATAATTCATAGCAATTAGCAGCAGTTAGTAATTTCTTGTAAACAGCAGCAGTTACTAATACCTAGTATTCTGAAGCAGTTAATAATTCCTAGTAATCAGCAGCAGTTAATAATTTCTAGTAAAGAGCAGCAGTTAAAAATAACTGGTAATCTGCAGCAGTTAATAATTCCTAGTAATTAGTAGCAGATAATAATTTCTAGTAATCTGCAGCAGTTAATAATTCGTAGTAATCTGCAGCAGTTAATAATTTCTAGTAATTTGCAGCGCAAGCTGGCAGTTGTGACAAGTATTCTTACATCGATGTTTATTATTATGCCAACATGAGAGTTAATCAAGTTTGATAAAACAACCAGATTTAAAACGTAGGTGATTAAGCATTCGGTATGCCTGTCGTATTTTGAATATCTAATTTAGGCATGCTACAAAATATCGCGCAAAATGTCTGTTTTTTTGTGACGCACAGCCATGAGTTTGTTGTTGCGATATCTGTATTTTCTTATCTAGTAAATGTATCTCGCAGGTTAAAGAAACGAGAAATAGATCACTTACTTTCATCAGTCAGGTGATTACCATTGATACATACTGTGTGGAAAACATGAAGCAGAATATTCTAACCAGATTCAAGAATTTAAAAGCTATAGTCGTTCACGTCGTTGCCTCGGCCTCAAAAGATAACAACTGTGCATTTTTTAATATCCAGAATGTATTGGTGATAATACCTAAATCCACTTTAACGCTTCAAAAAAAAAAAACACGCGGAATGTATTATAACAGAAGGCTTTGTAAAAGAGCAGTTGGGTCGCTCTTGAACGTTGATCTGTGGTTACACCGCTTAATAATCCCTCCCCCAGATCCCATAATTCTAACGATATGCGGTTTATGTCCCATTAATTCTCACAGCACTTAAGGCAAAAAGAAGTTGTCATCGGTACCATATTCAAGCATCAACAAGAACGTTTTCTTAATAGATGAATCCGTTCTTTGTGGTTTAAGAGATGCTTTCCAACAACATTCATCTTGGATTAAAAAAGATTAGCTCCACCTCAGATGCAGTATCGGAAAGAGAAATTGTTACGGCAGTAGCACGTTAAGCCACCAATCATAGCAATTTGTGCCCAAAGTCTTTTTGACAAACAGATGGATCGCACATTTTGCTGGAAGGCATTTGGCATAAAAGTACCCACACAAAATCATTGCTGTTATGACTATAGTCTTCAGGAGCGTTGCCAGCCTAGACTTTAACCTGTGGGCAATATCGCTTATGGATCACTTCCTGAGAAAGGAAGATATTCGTCGTAAGGGATGACCACCATTTTTACAGATCCGAGTCAGGAGGTATCAGCTATGACAGCGGAGAAGCCCAGTACATCATGGGCAGCTGATTAATAGTTTTGAATGCTGCATGAAGACTTGAATTAAGACAGCTGGATAATTACCGAATACAATTCACAGTTTTAGCGGTTTTCACAAAAAACCACAATTGAGGACTGCACAGCTACTAAAGATACTGTATTTCAACAATTCCTTTAAAAAACTTCATTATTTTTTAACAACTGCCGTTATGAGTCATGTGAAACTTGTGGCTATAAGGCTTTTTTCTTGAGTTTTAATAAATAATTTTTAAATGTTTACTTCAGAATAGCATGCAAACTTGTTAAAACACTACATGTGATTCTAAGGGATCATGAAATTTTAAAATATGTAATCTAAATAAATTTACAATTATCTGTTTACATGAAAGCAACGAAACATGTGAAGCATTCACATTATTTAAGGTATACTTTAATTTTATAACAGTTATTTTAATTTAATTGAACTTTTCTATCTTTCCTCGTTTCACCTTACAACTCCCTACCAGAATAAGATTTTAGAATCGCGTTGAATGCAAATGAGTAAGAAGTAGTTTTCAAGGAAGGTTCAATTTATTTCGTGGAGAGAGCTAGAAATCCTGAGTAGCGAGTGTTTGCCTTCGGGCTAAGTCTCTCTAGAAGCTCGACCGTATATTACAGGGATGTCCAAACTTCAAGACGATGGGAGCCTCATGATAGATCCTATGAAATTTCGAGAGCCGCAAGTCCAAATTTATATCGTTTCAAAAATAATGAGACAGGTTTTGAATATAAAGAAACTTTTGAAGAAAATTAATGTATATGTGATTAAAATGATTACATATAAATATCAATAAATACACTTTATATCTACTGTTTTGCATTCAAAAAATTTAAGCCCCCAGAAAATTAAATTTGTAACGCTTGTACTGAGCAACTGAGCGTTTTTACTTCAGGCACAGAAATCAAATATTTTCGTCTAATTTCCTTCATAATTCTCCGTTTATAATTTTTTTCGTTTTATCTTAGAAGTAAAAGAAATCGGGATCATATTCATTGGTCTACAATCACATAAAAATGTTGTGTGAGTAAATTACAAATCATTATTTAAAAGAAAACTGAGTGCTTTTTTTTAATAATTCATGAGCAGTCTTTTAGAATGTGTAAATTAAATGATATAGGTTAATGTGCACTGCGTAGAAACTGTTATTCGAGAAAAAATATTTATTTAAAAATAAGCTGTTAACTTGCTGTTTAGGCTTTTGCTTAAAAATTAATTTTGATTCCCCACGCAATTAACATAATTAAAATACTGAGACCATTCGAATTTTTGGAAGCTAACCTAAGAAATTGTTAAACAATTTTTTCCCCAAAACTTTGGAATAACTACTTTCACTGATGCCCAATACAGAAGAATTCACACACAAAAAAAAAAAAGAATACAATTTCAGTGGTATTTGAATAATCAGCATCTCTCATGACGGCCTGACTGATACAGTATTTCAGCGTGGTATCCAACGGAATTTGCCAGAATGTTTTAGTAATCTGTTCAGTGCGCATCATTGAAAATTCTCGAAACTATCTCCCTAATCGTCCCGAGAATTTTGAACACATAACAAATTTCATGCGCATCAATGAAATTTCTTGAATCTATTTCTCGAATTGTCTTTATAATTTTGAAATAGATAACAAAATTCATGCTCATCATTGAAAATTCTAGAAACCATCTCTTGAATCGTTACGAAAATTTTGAACATACATAAACTATGGCTAATAAATCTAGTAATTCATGCCGGACTGTTTAAACACTTCGTCGAGCACATATTCCATCCGTCTACTAGCCGAACTCTTCAACCCAGCTGTTTAATTTTGAGCTGTTTTTCAAATACATGTCAAATCAAAACTAGTGTCACAGAAAGAAAACATTCCGGTCATTACTATAATGAATTTAGTTCACAAATGTGATATAACATGAACGCTTAACTCTTCGTATTTCTACGGACATGCACAGATGTTCGATGTGAAGGCCTTTCATAACACGGCAGACGTCTGCACAATAGTTTAATTCCGAATCTCTTTCCAAGTAGCTGTACGGATCCATCATATTCTAAACGTTGGACTCATAAAAGCGGTCAAATGACTTAACAGCTTATCTTGAATTTCGAAGTAAAATAAATGAGAAGAATATTTAAAATAAATTATTGTCAGCCGAACAGTTACATAGTGCAACTTTCCATTGGGTTACCTAACCTGTGTACAGAAAATAAATCTCAAATGGAGTTTGAAATGGAGTCTGTAAGCAGAAGATATTTTGAAAATAAAAAATCAGACTTTAAACATAAACGTTTATGGGATCAAAACTTCACCAACTTTGTACAACTGCTTGATCCAACTTTTCGTCAATTTCCCGTTTGGCTACTAAGCTTTCATGAAGGACGTGTCATACCTATATAATGACCAAAAATTAGAAGACAAAAAATATCAACATATTAAAAGAAATGCAATGTTGGCATCAGAACCTGGGCAGCTGAAGAACGGCAGCACTAAAGGATGGAAATGTTTAGATATGCCGGTCAGCAAAATGCGTCTAGCCTAGTACGAGGTAGAAAGAAAGAAGATCATCAAACAAGAAATCGGAACAATTACAAGAAAATATCACAAGCTAAAGAGATTTCACCAATATCAATAAGCCAACTTTGACAGAAACTTTGGAAAAGAGAGATGTTTGTGTTGTGTTGATCCCTCATTGCTTGATGCAACGTTATTGATATAAAGGTTTGATGATTGAGATGGAAGATCTCTACTTGGAATAACAATATTTGATAAAATGGGAATTAAACATTTTGACTAAAATTTAAATCGTTGTCAAACCAGTGGTTCTTCTCACGACTTCAAATATTTCAGCATCCACAACCATTGGTGAAATAAATTATGATCTTTGCCCTGGATTACCAAGGAATTATTACGAAAGATAGAGTTTCGTGTTTGAAAAGCGTTCATAAAGCATATTATTGTGAATGGTTGAGAAATCTGAGAAGCAATTGCATAAAAATGCCTAACTTGCTTAGGGATAGGAAATTAATTTTGAAGGAGTTCCGCAGAAAGTTGAGACAAGTCACCTAACCAAGTAAGAGGTTGAAGGTTTACTCCACCAAAAATAAAATCCTCGTAAAGTTCTTCCGCAGATTTAAAAGAGTTCTAAATGGATTGCAAGACGACACTTGTTTCTTCAGCAGCTACTCACGCCATTCAAGGGTTGAATAAAGGTAGTACCCTACAACGACTAGCAAATCTTCCAGGTGGATCACAACTGTTTTGAACCATGGGATCACATAGAAATGTAAGAAGATACTACCTGGAGTAAAATTAACTTGACAGAAAAAAAATATTAGGGAGAATAATTAAATAAAAATATTAGCATTACGTTTTAGATCAACTTCGTATGTATTCCGATGATCATTACCTGTTCAAAAAATAACATAACCGGAATAGTAATGACCAGAAATGGAATTATTTGTAATTTTACGTATTTGTTGTTCTGGCGATAAGCCAGCAGTGGACAGTTTGAAAGCTGTCAAATTTTTACAAACATAATATCAGAAATTAAATTTGCGATAAATAAAGAAACACGGCACTGCATGAGTTCTATTTCAAATTCCATTTGCATTAAAAAATTAAACTATATTTATTCAAAATCAGTCTCATTTCAGATGGCACAAGGGGGCAAGTAGCTCGCGAACCGCAGTTGAGGTGTCGGAGAGCAGCAGATTGGCCATATGTGGTATATTACATGCCTTTTAGATAGTAGACGGGTATTTTAATATTAAGGGCCAACTACGTTAGATTTGTATTAGCTTCCACTGAGTCTCTTAGTTAGTGATAATAAGTTCTTATTTTTTGTTTTTAAGCCCAAGTTGAGGCTTTGTTGTAAGCCCGAAGAAAAGGGAAGACTGTTCATCTTATTTTGAGTGAAATAAAGGGTAGTTGAGTTTACGATTTGTGCTGGCTGAACTATGCGGTAAATCGCTTAAGAGTTCACTAGGTTACTCGACATTTACTTGTAGCAGTAGAGGTGAAGTTGTAGAGTTCCTCCCTCTTATTCTATTAGAGTGAGAAACTCTACAACTTCATAACATATATTGAGGAGCATTATATGTATTCCGTCAAGTCTATTGATTGTTCGACAAGCCTATTGAGTTTGTTCTGTTATAAAGATATTCAGCAGCATGTTATGTATCTTGGCAAATCTATTTGCTGGCGGCAAAGAGAAGGAAACTGATCTTGTGCTAAGAAATGAAAAACGAATTCTTGATGAAATAGAGACCAATCTGAGGTTAAAGTGATACAGTTCTATTTGATGAATACCATTTTTATTGACATTACTCTACAAAGTATTTCTCCCTCCTTATCGCGTCTAATATATAATACAAATAATATAATTTTTTCGTGGCGTAGTTGGCTAGCACGTCCCAGTGGCAATCAGGGGAGGAGGTGTTCAGTTTGCAAATATCGAAAAATCTTAAATGCTTCAACAACTTAGAAGTATACTGCAAAAAAAAAAAGGGACAGTTCTGTATCTCTAGTTTTACTCGGCCGATTGAAGAAATTCAAATTACGTTTTTCATGTCTCGAAAGCGCGACTTAGAATATATATTACATTTATATATAGCGTTCTTCTAATATAGGTATTCTGACACAAAATCGGAATTTTTCTGAAATGACATGCCGATTTTTTTTCATATTTAGAGTCTATGACTCAAATTATACCTAGATATTAAAAATTTTGTAATTTTTGGTGAGAAATTAATGAAGAAATTTAAAAATTTATCTTGGAGCATTTTTTTCAGTTTTCGCAAAGAATAATTCACTCGGCGAAATTCTCAATTTATAGTAACCTATTTCATTTTCCTTTTTTTCCCATTGTACACGAGCGGAAAAAAAGTCCTCATTCATACTTTTAAATAATTTTTAACAAAGTGTATAAAACACATTTGACGTTATTATCAAGTATAACAAATATGCCAAATTTCAAAACGCCCCAATATGTAAATTTACGTACATCTTAGAAAATTTTAAATAAAAAACTTTAATTTTTTGCAGGTATGCTTAGAAATGCATCTGTTTTAAAATTTTACGGGTTATAATTCAAAATTTGTTTCGAAAAATTTATAAAAGTTATTTAAAAATACAAATTTTAAAAATAAATCGTAAAAAATGAGCGAATTTTGCTTGGAATGAACCTAAATTTTGAAATGCGTAAAAAAGAATCAAATAAGTTTAATAACAAAAGAGAAATGAATAAATATATACCAAATTCAATTAACATGAAGGAGCTAAATTTTTTAGAGCCAATTTTTTTAAAAAACACTCGTGCGATATTTAGAAAACTTGGCAATTTGGCATCATTTGAGTCGTAGAATCCAAATATGAAAAACAATTGGCATCTCATTTCAGAAAAAATCTGATTTTGTGTCAAAATACCTATTTTAGATCAATCTAATATGGAAAATGAAACATATGAGAGAATTACTTAAGGACTGTAAGAACCATGATCCCCTACCTATTTCCATTTTTATGAATTTGCAAATTTTATAATATACATTTCGAACAGAAAAAAATTTAAAAAGTTGAAAATACAAAAACAAAATTAACTTTGGTTTTCACTGTTTTTGTAGTTTCAACTTTTTTTACTTTTTCTGTTCTAAATGTATATTATAAAATTTGCAAATTCATAAAAATGGAAATACATAGGGATCATGATTCTTACAATCCTCAAGTAATTCTTTCATATATTTCATTTTCCATATTAGATTATATAAATTTTGCAGCACTACGCGCAAATTTTTCTACTAGTTTTTCTAATTTTTTTCTCTCAACAACAAATAGAAAATTTGTCAACGTTCTCAAAAAATATTTTAGAACAATGCTATATATAAATCTACTACCTATCCTAAGTAGCGCTTTCGAGACATGAAAAACGGAATTTGGATTTCCTCAATCGCCCCAGTAGAACGGGAGATATAGAACTACCCCTCCTTTTTTTCCGTATTGTACATTTTCTTCTCTCGTATTTCATAAGAAATTTAACTGGAATGGCCATATTTTCAATTTCCTATTTTTGCGGTAATCACTATGTGATATTAGCTGTTACTTTTGGACGAACAAAAACATTGTCTCAATCAAATGATATCTGAAACAACTAAAACATTTACACTGCAGTACAGAGCATGTTGATGAGTTTGAGCAGAGCTTGGCAACACTGTTACAGAAGTTAAAACATTCCGTGCATAAGCACACTTAAATATATCGGGAAAAAAAGTTATCCTTGTTGCAGTTATTATGATATTAAATACATCAATCATACTAATGTCGTCAGAAGAGAGATTACAAACGAATTTTTTTACGCCCCGCAACAAGTAGCCTTTGCGAAGAAAATGATGGGACGGCCTGAAAAGGCAAATTGCCAAGCCAAAACGATGACCGATTAGAAACATTTTGTCAAAAAACGGAGTTCGAATGAGATCGTTACGTAGTTTTCCTTTGCCTCGGGTACTTTTATAATTACAAGAACCTAATTCAGAACGATCTCAGCATTTGTGAAAAGTAAACGGTTTCGCAAAGCCTCCTCCGGGAAAGAGGGGCGAAAGAGATGTAAGTACAAGACGATTTCGGGGCGTGGCAGGTGGTACCAAGATTAAGTGGCACCCTTCGGCTGGCCCTTATAGGCCCCCACCTGCTAGTGCCCCATCCATAAGCAGGTGTATCCATACTATTTCTCACTTCAGACCGTCATTTATCTTGCCAGCGACGATTCTAGCGAAGCCGTAGATGGACCAGGAGTTTCAAATTGCATAAGGAAGATACGAAAAGCAGAGAATTATGAGAAAAGAGAAATAATCTCGCATGAAAGCTACAAGGGATAAAAAGCATTAAAAATCAACCCTTTAATGAAACAATTTTTACAGAAGCTGATACAGCTCTATAGAAATTTCTATGGAGCATTGTAATTATGTAATCGTAGTTAATCCTGTAGAGAAATGCTTTCTTATAAAATCCTAAAGCAATTTTATAAAGGTTTCGTGGAACAAAATTCTATAGAAAAACTTATTTGTAAAGTCGTACAGAAATTATACGAAGCCTCTACAGAATGATATTTGGTGGAAATCGGGAAGCTTTCAAACTTTAATTAGATCGAAATTTTAACTTCTAATGCGCTATATGGGACATAGAAGAGGAAAAATAAATACAGTCGAATACCGAAAATCCGCCGACCTGAAATCCGCATTGCCTCTCAAGATATAAACATTGAATTTATAGGTTCCAGAAACCGTAGAATGGACAACGAAATACCGAAGAAAAAATATTTATCCAATAATGACGTCATAATTACCGAATAATAATGATTCTGTGTTAGTGGCAGAAAACAAATCTTAGCCCAGAAGAGGTTTTTAGTATGGAGGATGCGTTCAGATTAGCCAACACTGGGATATCAGATAACCGAAGACGAAATCATTGGCTCTGTTTTGAACTCGCCACAGCAAGAAAATGATTCCGACATCGACGCAGATAATGAATTTGACAGGAGTGAGAAAATATCTTTTAATGAGGGTTTGTAACATGATGAAAAATACCTAAAATATTTAGAACAACAGAGCTGTGTCACAGAGCAAGAGATTATGACCCTGTAGAATTTACAATTAAAAAAAAAAAAAAAAAACTTACTCCGGAGCACCTAAATTTTTAAAACAAACCTCTATCAGAAAAATTTTTGAAACAAGCAAAAAAAATGAAATATTTTACGCTTTATTAGTATCCCTTATTTTTACACTTCTCTATTGTCTATGTCCTCTAGTATCCCTTATTTTTACACGTCTCTATTCTATATGTCCTTAATGCTTTAAAATATTCCTGTAATCACTAATATAAATGAATAATACAATAAATATATACATATAATAATTTAATGCATACAATAAAATAATGTAATAATGTATATGTACTTAATAATTTAAGTAAATGCATCTAATGCCTTATTTATTTTGTACTTTTAGTCTGAATATTATGATTTGACTTTTGCGTCCTGAAATCCGCAAAATCCTAAAATCCGCACAACCTCTGGTCCCAAGCATTGCGGATTTCTGGACTTCTACTGTACTTTTTATTCATAAAGATTGAATTATTCTGGAATGAAGTTTTTTCGTTTTTTTTTCCTTAACATTTTCTAACTTCTAAACTTACGCAACTTATTTTGTGCAATTTTTTGCACAGTATTGTTAATATAATGCAAAAATTAAATTTTCTAAAAGAGTAAAATCAATTTAAGTCATAAAATTTGTTATTAAGATTACATTTTTAGTCCAAAGGGATTTAGTCCCGAAGGACTATTACTTTCGTTTTGCGATTTTGCGTTGATTCACTCTGAATGCCCGATTCACTTTTCAAATTGTTGCCACTAAATGTTATCGCTCTGCATTAAAGTTTAAAAAATGAAAAATCTGCATAAATGTATGCAGTTATTATTA
>KK121415.1:209093-221454 GCA_000611955.2 Stegodyphus mimosarum | reverse complement strand
AAAAAAAAAAAAAAAAAAAAAAAAACTCAAAGCTTTCAGATTTTATATTACGCCCAAACGGACATCTTTTTAACGTTTTGTGTGCTACCTTTATTTATTAAACATCATGTTCTTTGCACTTAAACCACGAAAAATTCAATTCAACAGCAATGTAACAAAATATTTAAAAACAGCATAACTTTAGAATTTCTGATACACAGTTTCGCGCGCTGGAAATAAAAATGATTTTTTCCCGTACAGTGTTGCCATTGCTCACTTTGAAATAGTTGAGTTTGTGAATCAAAAATTCGTTAAAATTTTACGAAATATGAAATAGATAATAAAACAAATTCCATATTTGGGCTTCCAGATGCCCATATTCGTGTGGAGGATTATGTTATTCAAAACACTGTATTCGGAATTCTAAATATACGCTGCAGTGCTGCTGTTAAAAATTTATGATTTTGCTGTTGAATGAATGATATGTGGCGTAAGTACAAGGAAAACGATGCTTAATAATAAAACTAAAAAGGCAAAGAAAACAAGAACAAAAAAAGGGGGGATTAGCAGGAAGGAGTCCAACAGCAGATTGGTAGACCGCGAGCTCAGCGACAGCGTAAAAAGAACTTAACAAACACTTTTGAGAAACCGTTTAAATATGAAAGCTTTCAAATTTCTTTCTTTTCTTTTTCTTTTATTATTATTATTATTTTGCGAATTTTTTAGATCGGGAACTAATTTGTATTCAGAAATGTATCGCATATATAGTGTAAAAAATAGAATTGGGTGTATTTATTACCATACTATATAGCTTTTCCAGCAGCTGTTCTTAGTATGCGAAGTTCAGTTATTATAGTTACATATTCCAAAGAAACATGACTATTCTGATTATGAGAAAAATCTCTCTCTATTTCCTCTTTCAGTTATGTACTCGGAAAAACTGTTTAATTTTCCCAATATTTCAGATCTTTCTAAACGCAATATTTCATTGAATAATTTGTTATCAAATAATTATTTTTCGCCAAAATATTCACAGTGTTTTAATCACAGATTCAAATATATATTACAGGTTTAATATATTCACATACTATTTTCTTCACAGTGCTTACGTTCTATAATATTTTTAAACTTTGATCTATTTAAAATTCTTCAGATAGCTTAATTTCTTTGTTCATTTTAAAAATACGAAATTCAGTTTGCATAGAAATCGAGAAATTATTTTACAACTCATATTTTTTGGATCTCGAAAGTTTTCAAAGCATATATATTAAAAACACGATTATTTAATCGTTGGATACATATTTAATAACACAGAAATAACTTCCTCACCGTAGGGGGGGTGCATTTAAAACAAATTTTGAAAGCTTTTAGATTTCTCATTAAGCCCAAAGGGGAGGGGTGTAATTTTTTTTATTTTTTATTATAGATTACCGATTACCATCAGAAGTGGTTATCAATGACAAAGTTTCTTTACGACCGTGTTTTAAGTTTTATTGGTGACTATTAACTATTCTGTTTTTCCATATAACGGAAATGGTAACTATACGTACTCGTGTACACATCCAGTCTCATACTTGATTTGAAAAGATTCCATCGATTTTCGTACATTTTCTGGTAGTAAAGTACTTGGGATTTGAAGTTCTTCGGTGAATTGCCTTCCTTCCACAGAATCCAAATGGATATTGAAACCTCCGAGAAAGACCATTTTACATCCTTCATCGTATTCCAAAAACCAAAAAATGGCATTGAGTGTATGATCGGTACTGAGATTTGGTTTTGCGTACAGGACAGCGAATCTAACTTTATCTTGAACGTAGACCACGGCCATTTGTATATCGTTATAATTCGGTTTGAAATATTTCAGTTTTTATCAAGCAGTTTGCCGCTCCTTTGAAATATTTAAAACAGTGCTCTGCAACCGGTGTGCCGCGGCACACTGGTGTGCCATGAGTAGGATATAGGTGTGCCGCAATCAAATACATGTATTTGACATTTTGCAATTTTTTATCACGTATTTAATACACAATGACAATTTATTTTCCTTAATAATGTCTATTTTAAATGTTTTTATATATTTCACTGTTGTGTGGTTGTGTGTGTGATTGTAAGTGTGTCAGCATTTGAATTTTTTCAGCACTTCCTTGATAACTCGGAAGTCAAAAATATACAACTTTTTTTTAAACATAAATTTAAACGAAATACATTGGTTTCAGACCATTTTAATTAAAAATAATAGCTCTAAAACTGTTTTTTTTTCTTAAATTTGAAATAAACCAATCAAATTGAAGAATTTTTGTTTTTTAATTTTTTTAAAAAAATTTCGATTATTATGATAATTATTATGATTGCATATAAATAAATATGTTATGGTTTTATAATTGTATATTTTTCAAATTAAAAACAAAAATCTATTGTAAATTTTGTGTATAAATCAATACATATATACATTAGATTTTGGTGTGCCACGAAATTCCAGAAAGATTTTTTGTGCGTCGCAGGTGAGAAAAGGTTGCGGAGCACTGATTTAAAATATTTAAAAACAGCATATCTTAAGAATTTCCGATACGCAGTCTCAAGCGCAGGATATAAAAATACTTTTTTCCGTAGGGTGTTGCCATTGCTCGCTTTGAAATCGTTGAGATTGTTTAATGAAAAATTCGTTAAAGTTTTACAAATATGAAATCGATAATAAAACAAATATGAAATTCAAAATTCGGGCGTCTAGGTGCCCATGTTCCAGGGTAGGATTAAGTTATTAAAAATTTGATGGCTCTAGATACCGTCGTTTTTTCATAATGCGAGAAGCATACATACATAAATACACACTCTTGAGTATTTAGTTTCTTTAAATATAATACAGGGCGATATTATTTGGTGGCAACAATTTAAAAAGTGATTCGCCATTTATAGTGAAACACCACGGTTTTGAGACTTATAGCCCTTCTGGGCTAATGCTCCTTTGGGTTTTAAAAAAGAAAAAAAAATCTGAAAGCTTTCAGATTTTATATTACCCCGCGTGTTACCTTTATTTATTAAATACCATGTTCTTCACACTTACAAAACTCAATTCAACAGCAATATCACAAAAAAACTTTAGAGCATATCTTTAGAATTTGCGATACACAGTCTTGCGAGCTGGATATGTTCGCCGCCCCCCCCCGTACAGTTCAACTATTGCTCGTTTTGAAGTCGTTGAGTTTGTGAATGAAAAATTTGTTACAATATTACAAAATACGAAATAGATAATAAAACAAATTAGAAATTTTGACTTCCAGATGCCCATAATCGAGTGGAGGACTATACGTTATTCAAAATTTGCTGTCTCTAGATACCGTTGTTTTTTCACAGTGCGAGAAACGTTCATGCAGATTCTTCATTATTTAATTTCTTTAAATATATTGCAAGACGCTAATATTTGGTTGCAACAATTTGAAAAGTGAAACGCCGCTTATAGTGAACCAACGCAAAATACCAAAACAAAATTAATTAACTTGTACTATACTTGTTTGGGCTAAAAGAAAACACCTTAGTTGAATTACATTTTGAAAACCCGGGAATATTTACAAAACGAGGGACATTCTTTGTTACAAATCCTAAAGCGGGTCACTGCAATGAAACATGGGTGTATGCCACATATTTTGGAACATCTATCCACTTTAACCAAGGGTCAGCTACATTTAAAATTTGACGGTGAAAATAACTTACCTTACAGCCTCCTCAACTACTAAAAAGATCTTTACTTTCCTATGCATATATAGTTTTTAATGTAACAAATCCTTCTAGCATAGCTCTTCAAGATAATCACATTACTTTTCAACTGGAATAAAGACGACGTCCGAGAGGAGACATGAATTTGATCATTCTACGTTTTTCTCACACGGCTTGCCGTCACAAAATAAATGCAAAATAAAACGAAAAGGGGAGGAAAAGGACACGATAACCGGAGCAAACACATCCTTCTCTTTAATTAAAACCGTTCAAAGATGAATAAATGAATACTGACCGGTAGCGGAAAGAATTGCACAGCATGGAAACATCTGCTCTTGCTTGCGAAAAGAAACGGTTCTCGTGTAATGGATGAGGAATAATCCTCCTCAACCAGGACGCAACATTTCGAGAATTATTTTTACGGAGATACGGTTTCTGAGAATTCTAAATTCGTTTTAGTATGGCAACACATAAAAGGGGTTATTTCATGTGAAAGGACTCCTATGACATTTCCTTGGATTACGGTAGCCTACTGGTTTCATTATATTTTCCAGAGGGAAATTTGTTGGCATTTGCCCTCGCAAAAGATACCAAACATCTGGGAAATAACGCACAATTTCAAAGGATAAAAGAATTTGAAAAAATATGTTTGCCTACATATGGAATCGAATTCGAAACATCCATAGAGTCATTAGTTTATTTTGAAGCAGGAGAAGTGAAAAATGAGCAACACCTTACCCAGGACTCGAACTTGGACCTCTCGAATACGCGCCGAGTGTGCTACCGTTACACCATGAAGGCATGCTAGAAGGAGGGAGAAAATACCTTATATATTCCCTGTTTTAATGGGCGGTTGGGGATTAGTGGACCCAATCGCCAAATCCTGGTGGTGGAGAATTATCGCCTACCAATCGGGCGCAACTGTAGATTTTTTTTTTTTTTTAAGTTGGAGCCATGAAAAATGAGCAATTCCCTCGCTGAAACTCGAAGCCGAACCTCTGGAATAGGCGTCGAGTGTGCTACCGTTAAACCATGACGGCATGCTGAGAGAAGGGGGGAAATAAATCTATTTGCTTTGATCGATAATCACACTCGAAAGAAATTTATTTATCTTACCTCGAGGGACAATCGATCTCGAAAAACACTAATCATCATTAATCGAACACATCATTAATCGAACTAGAAACAAAATCGGTTTATTTCGATCCATAATGGCCGGGGAAAAAAAACACTATTTGCTCGATTGATGATCGAACTCAAAAATAATCTACTTGTCTCGACTGATAATCGAATTAAAAAAAATCCTTTTGTCTGAATCGAAATCGAACTTGAAGAATTCCTTTTACTTCCATCGATAATCGAACTTCGTAAAATCTTTTTGTCTTGATCTATAGTCGAAACTTTGTGTAAAAAAAAATTAAATAATTAATAATTAAATTATAGTCGAAACTTTGTCTTAAAAAATCTTACAGCAATTACTATTTTTGCAACAGAAGGTGGAAATCCTTAAATTAAAATGAACACTTAAGGGACTATTGCAAATTAAAATTAGAATTTTGCTTTAGATATTTTTCACCGAATATAAGTGTACGTGTAAACATCAATGCTTGTATATATATGCTCATATATATGTATACATGTGTTCATGTGTATATGTATGTATGCGTTATACATGTACAGACATGTTCATGCACTATGAAAATAGTAATATGATTAATTAAGCATCATTTCTGCTATTGCTATTTTCCACAGAATTGTTATTTCAACTGCCTCCAAAATAGGAAAATAATTTTTTAATAAATATAATAAATCTCAGTTCCTTACGTCAAATGTATAAATGGTTAATTTAATTTTTCAATTGATAAATAATTGAAAACTAAATTCTCATATGTTACTTTCAGAAAACAGCCGCCCAGACGGTATAGTGGTTAGGAAAGGCGGGCCTGGGTTCGAATCCCAGAGAAAGCATGGTTGTAACTGTCCTTCCCTTCATAGGTGGCAAAGGTGGCCCACCTATTAGGTGCCTTTAGTGGTTACTACTTTTGGCCTTAGTTGTGGTCAAGACCAAGTCGTCTAAGGGCCCGTCATTGGGGAAAACGAAATTCAGAAAGCATTTGCGTGGGAACAAAACTCATACAGTTTTGGTACTGATATTGAAAGCTGAAGAAACATATTGCAAATGCATTCTCTCTTTCTCTCTTTTTAGCCTAAAGGGGCTTTAGCCCAGAAGGGCTATTAGTTTCGAAACGGCAATTTGCGTTCCATCACTAAAAGCATTGAATCGCTTTTCAAATTGTTGCCACCAATTATTATCACCATGTATTATATTTAAAGAAATTAAATAATGAAGAATCTATGTATGTTTCTCGCATTGTGACAAAACAATGATACCTAGAGGCATAAAATTCTGGATAACGTTGCCGTCCACCCGAATACAGGCACCGGGAAGCCCTAATTTTTAATTTCGAAGTTCTTTTATTATCTATTTTATAATTTGCTGAATTTTAACGAATTTTTGATTAAATATCTCAATGATTTCAAAGCGAATAGCGGCAACACTATGCGGAATAAAGCATTTTTATCTACAGCGCACGAAACTGTGCATCGGAGCCATCAACCGGTATGGTGGTTAGCGTCGCTGACTGCCGTGCCGAAAAGCCCGACTTCGAATCCCGGAGAAGGTATAGATGTTTGCAAATGTATAGTGTCTGTGCGGCATGGTGGCACTCTAAATATGCGGCGATCCGAAAGTCCTCTCGAGGGGTTGGTGGTAGGGGAAGAGGGGGTAGGAGACCCTCGGACCCGTCCCCCCCGGATAGCTTTCGAACAAAATTGAGACAGAACTGAGCTAAATCGCGCTGTCACCTGTATGGTGCTCAAAGCTGTTGCCAATGAAAGACGTAAACTTGTGCTCCTTGCCACAAGGAATTTCATGGGCTTGAGATGACTATAGGTCAGAAAAGTCAGCATTAGCAACAATAACAACTGTCTATCGGAAATTCTAAAGATAGGGTGCTTTTAAATATTTTTAGGGCATATACTCTCGTAATGTGAATGCGTGTGTAAAGCAATATAAAAAAAGGTCCCTTTGGATGCAATATAAAATCTGAAAGCTTTCGGGGTTTTTTCAACATTTTGTGTGTTTACTTTATTTATTTATTTGGTTTGAAAGCGGGCATTGGAATTGACGAATCAGGATTAAATATGAACTCTTTCGAACTTTAGAGGGAAAAAAAAAGAAAAGTCGAATTACTCGGGATGGAGTTTTGCAATT
Organism: Stegodyphus mimosarum; assembly: GCA_000611955.2. Classification (NCBI taxonomy): domain Eukaryota; kingdom Metazoa; phylum Arthropoda; class Arachnida; order Araneae; family Eresidae; genus Stegodyphus; species Stegodyphus mimosarum. The sequence goes on along the minus strand of KK121415.1, from coordinate 214,493 downwards.
ACAATATTTACTTACATTAAACTCAAAGCAATCATAAAACTCTCCTAAACTATAATTTATCGCTTGGCTATAAAACTGCTAATCCCTACTTAAATCGTGTTTTTTAAAGGCACACCCTTCTAAGAATCTAAATCCCCTGTACGTGCCTCACTCCCGACGTGGAGAACACAAAACGCGAGAAAGTATTGAATTGCAAATGGTAATAAATCACATCATACAGTTCTCAGAACGGCAATGAATGAATATTATTCACTACACTTGATCAATGACAAGGACATTTTCCTTTTCTTTACTAATCCTCGTTTATAATGCGCTTATTTGACACGCCCAATTAAAATATAATAATCATAGTAGTTATGATAATGATGATTATAATAAGAGGAAAATGAAAAACAGAGATGTTTTTGATATTGCGAATGTCTAATAAGCAAGGCTTTCCACTCTTTGGGATGTTACTATACATTATATTATAGATTTAAAAATATCTTTCGTGGAATCCTTCTAGTTAAATTAAAATTAAAGGATAATAATAATTGTTAAAGGATAATAATAATTGTTATCTTAAATCAGTAAAGCTTCCGATCAGCAATAAGCTATTAGCAATTAGGTTTTGGAAGATCAAAAGAAATTACGTATTGTAAGTAGTTTGTCGATAACATTGGATGGTCGTGCACCCCGGATTTAATTTTAAATTTAAGTACAGTAAATTATTTTTTAACTAGCGGAAGTATCCGATGCCAGTTAAGTCAGATTGAGAGTAATGTATCTGACAACAGAGAGAACGATACCGCTGTAATCCTTATCTAATAACAATGCAAAAAATAAGATTCATAGTCGAACATTCTTCAGTCTGATTCGATATGGAACGCATATAAAACTTTCGATAGAAAAATAAACTAATTCTCTCTCCTTATATCAGCAACAATAGTACGAAGTTTTTAATGATTTTCGTTTTTCTAATCAAAATGGTCGTAAAAGATGAAGTTCCATCCATTTCACCTATATTCAATTTTAGTCGATTAAATGTGGCAAAAGATTTATCATAATTGATCACAAATCAATAACGCGAACAAACAAACACACAAACAGATATTCTTCTTTATATAGATAGATAGATAGCTAGCTAGCTAGCTAGATAGATAGATAAATAGATTTTGTAAAACTTAGAAATTTTTGATTAACAAACTTTACGATTTGAAAAGCGACAACTTTTCGAAATAAACACTTTTATCTCGAACACGCGAGACTGTTGCCACTCGGAAAAATGAGTGCGAAAAATTACGCTTTCAGAGTTTTTAATCAATATTTCGGTTCTTAAAGTCGTGCGAAGATGGGAATAGTTGAAATGGCTTGCTCCGAATTTTTGGAACCGGGAATAATGCATGTAATCTTTAGCAATGCTATTTTTATTTCATTGTAAAACTTACAAAAATTTTTATTAACAAACTCTGCGATATGAAAGCGAGCAGTGGCAGCGACTTTCGAAATAAAGCAGATTTTCATCTCCAGCTTTCGAGACTGTTACCACTCGGAAAAATGAGGGCGAAAATGATCGTTTTTCCGAATTTTTAATTAATATCTCTGTTTTTAGCGACTTTTTTTTGGAAAAAAGTGGACGTCGACCTTTTCTAGGACCCAGAAAAGAATTGTAGAAAGTTTGGTGACGATATCTGTAGTAGTGAATGAGTTATTAGCGAACAAACAAACAGACTTGTTGGGCAATTTTTATGATTTACAAAGTACGAGGGTAAGTTGAAAAATAAGTTTCCCCTGTCGACTGTGGTCAGAGTTGTGTATGAAAGTCGAAAAATAGAATGAGACATTAAAGATATGACATACCTTTATTTTATTATTCTCGTACGAGTACTTTGAGACATTTGTCATATCGCTTGATAAGCTTCAAAAAGTCCTCCAAGAAAAATTCAGGGCTTTGCATATGGAAAAAGCGTTGAAAGGCTATGGGCGAAAGACGACACAGCAGGAAAACGCCCAAGTCACCGATACACCATTGGGTAGAGGTCGCTGCAAATCAAGCAGATGGCGCTGTTGCAGTGCCTGCGCAAAGCGGAGACCAGCCTCTCATTTGAGCCCCGGTAGGTATGGAGAGAAGGTGCGTTTTGAATTTGTGGTCAAAGGAGGAAGTGAGAGCGGTTATCCGCCATGAATGGGCACGTGGAATATCAGGAACAGAAATTCATAAAAGCCTCGTGGAAGTCTATGGGCCAGGTGTGATGTCGAAGCAAATGGTGCGGAGATGGTGTCGCACATTCAGTGATGGACGTCAGCAAGTGGAGGACATACCGAGAGCTGGACGGACGCGCACGGCCACTACAGATGCAAATGTCAGGAAGGTGGATGACATGATTAGAGCGAACCGGCGTATCACCATCTATGAAGTAGCGGAAGAACTTGGAATCTCACATGAGCGAGCTCAAAACATCATCCACGACATTCTTCGATACAGAAAAGGGTCAGCACGATGGGTGCCGCGACAATTGACCTCGACACACAAGGAACAACGCATGGGAAAGGCGCTTTGGAAGCAATACTGAAGTGAAACAAGCCGTTCAACCCTTCTTCCATATGCAAAGCCCTGATTTTTTTCCTGGAGGGCTTTTTGAAGCTTATCAAGCGATATGACAAATGTCTCAATGTACTTGGTACCTATGTGAAAAAATAAAGGTATGTCATATCTTTAATGTCTCATTCTATTTTTTGACTTTCATACACAACTCTGACCACAGTCGACAGGGGAAACTTATTTTTCAACTTACCCTCGTAGATGTGTTAAGGATGGATGTGTAGGGAGTATGATGTTGACAAGTGGTTGGCAAGTAGTGCTGGCACACACTGATCATGATGACCAAACTTCCGGAAACATTTTCCACGTCATTTGGCTCAATTTCGGCAATAATGCGTTAGATTTCTGTTCCCAATTCAGAAATTATGCGCGGTTGTTAGCATAGTCCTTGGACTTTACAAAACCTCAAAGGAAAAAATCGCATGACGTCAAGTCGCATGATCTGCGCGGCCAGTTAGCGCCAGCATTTCTGGAAGTCACATGACCAGGAATATGTTACCTTACGAAATCCATAGTTTATCTTGCTGTATGGCATATGGTACCATCTCGTTAAAAATACATTATTTGGGGTCCTTATCGTTCAAATGATCCGATAATATCTATGTTTTATGTCATTTCCCGGTATCGTATCCGCATTTTACAGTTCAAGCTTGTCGAGACTCTTTTGCAATGAATGCATTTTAACAGTAATAGTTACGTGTATAAGGGTTAGTAATGGACTGACAGCACACAAAGCCGATAAAACCTCGATGAAATTTATTGCTTCGAAAACACTTCATTGTTCTGGAACTTTCCAAGCAAAAGAACTTGTACAGTTCTTCTTAGTACGACAGGGTACAATCAGTAGTTACCAATTCAAACTACTAAGAATGTTCAGTACAAGGTAATGCTAAAAGCTTCAAAAGCGTAAGCTCGTACGATGATCTCTCATTACTCTGAGCTAAACTGATAACTGATGCTCTCTCCCATCTTACACAGTTTTCTCCCGTCCGTCGAGAAATTTCCAGTACCTTTGATTTCACGAAATTGCAGGAAAGCATACGCAGTTACAGTTACATAGGACCGCAGAGAGTTGCAGTTACATACCGATCGGATCAGTTCCAGTTACAAAGGAATCGGACCAAAAATGTCGCCCAAAAGTAGCCAGGTTTAACGACTTTTGGAGATTTCTCGCCAAATTTGGCGACAAAAATTAGCTGCTAAAACCCTCGCCAACTTGGCGCTATCTCGCAATTTTGTGAAACAGCCATTTACCTTAATGTTAAATGGCTGTTTGTAGCCCTATTTTTTCGGCAATGCTTATTTCATATTACAGATTCTACAATTTGCATATAATTTCACTAAAAATAATTTACATAAATACAAAATTCGTAACAATAAAAATATGTTTTTTTCTTTGTATAGCGATCTATTTTCATTAATCTCAACGACTGCAGGTAACAAATATGAAACTTTTAGATTTTATATTACGCCCAAAGGGGGCTTTTTTTTGCATTTACACATACACATTTCGAGAGCATGTGGGCTAACGCCCAGTTGGGCTAAGAATATTTAAAAACAGCATATCTTTAGAATTTCCAGTAAAGATTCTCGTGCGTGGAGATACAAATATTTATTCCCTACAGTGTTCCTACTGCCCGCTTTGAAATCATGGAGTTTCTTAACCAAAATTCGTTAAAGTTTTACAAAATAGGAAATAGATAATAAAACGAATCAGAAATTAAAAATTCGGGCTTCCGGCTGGCCATAAAATAAATTCGAAATTAAAAATTTGGGCTTCCAAGTGCCCATGTTAGGTGGCCATCATTTTTTTTTACAATGCGAGAAACATACAGATTCTTCAGATTCTTCATTATTTAATTTCTCTAAATATAATACAGTTCGATAATATTTGGTGGCAACAATTTGCAAAGAAATGCTGCCGTTTAGAGTGATTCGACGCAAAATGAAGTTTCGAGAGTAATAGTCCTTCTGGGCTAACGCACCTCTGGGCTAAAAAACAGAAATTTTTATGCCAACACTTAACGCTTCATCGGGAATTCTAAATTTATACTGCTGTGCTGCTTTTAAAATTTTTGTAATTTTGCTGTTGAATTGTATACGGTTAAGTGAGAAAAAAATTATTTTTTTATCAAATGAAACGAAAAAGGGGAAAAAGAGGGGTTAGTAGTAGTGAGTGTTTAAGCAGGCTGATATGCTGTGAGCTCAGTCAGAGTTTAATAAATCTTAAAAAACCCTTCTAGGAGACCGTTAAAATCTGAAACATTTTTTTAAAAACTTTTTTTAAGTCCAAAGAGGCTTTGTTCCTGAGGGACTATTGTTTTCGTTTTGCGATTTTGCGTTGAATCACTCTGAATGTCGGTTTCACTTTTCAAACTGTTGCCACCAAATATTATCGCCCTCTATTATGTTTGAAGAAATTAAATAATCAAGAATCTGCATAAATTTATGTATATTTCTTGCATTGTGATAAAACAACGGTACCTAGAGCCCTCCAATTTTGCACGACGTAATCCTCCTGGGAATATAGGCATCTGGAAGCCCAAATTTGGAATTTGTTTTATCATCGATTTCATATTTTGTAAAACTTTAACGAATTTTTGGCGAACAAACTCGAAGATTTCAAAGCGAGCAATGGCAACGTTGTACAGAAAAAAACATTTTTATCTCCAGCGCGCGAGATTGTGTATCCGAAATTCTAGAGATATGCTCATTTTAAAATTATTTTTCGATATTGCTCTTGAACTGAATTTTATGGTTTAAGTACGAAGAACACGATATTTAATAAATAAAGGTAGAACACAAAATGTTAAAAAAAC
>KK121415.1:186261-206511 GCA_000611955.2 Stegodyphus mimosarum | reverse complement strand
ACTCACTCTGTTACTGGGCGCTGTGAGCTTATTTTCTTTTGTTCTTATATGTTGGGAAATTGTGCCTTTCCGCTTTAAAAATGATTGAATTATGTTGTTCTTATCTCCCGGTTAAGGTTTTTATGCCTTTAGTTAATCTGCATGCAATAGTCTTAGAATTATCAACCATTTAAAAGTTGTTTAAGTGCGGCTAAGCCGTTACCATAGCAGCCATATGTGTTTGCATTAGAAACTTAGCAGAATAGTGAACTAAGTATGTTTCTGCAACTTCAAAGTCATTTTGCCGAGTGGGACCAAAAGTAAACTTTCAGTTTTGTGCACAGAAAAAATCTGCCTTCTTGCCCGCTGGCCGAATTGCTTGAACTCTAATTTTAATTGTAAAAATTGTTTCTTTAACTGCTTTAACTGTATTTGGTGTTTTATATTTTTCAATTTTTAATAAAAATATTTTGAGGTTTTATGTATTTTTGTCTTGTGGCGAAGTGAGAATTAGATTAATTGAATGAAAAATATATCTGTAATGAAATTCGAGGAAATAAGTTTAAATGAAAGGCAGGGGAAAATGCGCATAATTTAATATTCGGTAAAGAAAATCATGTGGTGTAAACATTAGATTTTTTCTTTTTACTTCCTTATACAAAGTAAAGGAAGTATTGCAATCGCGAAAAATTTTTGGTATCATATTTCAACAGATACCCGAAATTTTTTGCGGTTATTTATATCAAATGGATATTTCTGTTCATATATACATACGAAATTTCAAATGATGGCATGAGTAAAATAATACATTACTCTTAATCTAACTTGACTGGTATCAGGTACTTCCGCTAGAATGCATATATATATATAGAACCCCGCTGTAACGACTTTAACAGACGGAAAATATGGTTTCTATATCCGTTGTTGGTTTATTATATATGGTCTGATAAGGAAAAAAAATCCACCATCTCAAAAAGTAATGGAAATATTGATTGATATATCACAGAAAAAAATTTATTAGCGTTGCCACATCTCTCAAAAGATGTAATCACTTTAATTTAAAAAAAATAGAATTTAATTATAATTATTATTACGTGCAATTAATAAATATCTTTTTCAGTTTCACAATACGGTTATAATTTTATGCAGAAAATTACTTAACATAAAAGTCAAGGTTTGGACCCGCCACACTAATTACACATTCCCATCTAAAATTACGCATTTACAGTTATGAATAAGTACAGCCTTGAACAGAATGTTCTCTCGCAGTCACAGCTCAGTGAAAGAACATATTCAAGCTCTTTGTCTTTGATTCAATGGTATCAATTGTTCTTTAGTTCAGTGCATGACCCACTAGACTCTCGTAAGATATGTTTAGTGTGTGTTTTTGTTTTTCTAAGAATTGAGTCCTACACTTGCCTCCCATATCATTTTGTCTAGAACAAGGGTTCTAAGCCAGGGAGACATTCCTCCCTTAAAGGGGTAAAATTTGGTCAGACCTTTATTTACCTGTTGAGTACAGAGGGTGTTCACACATTTTTATAATGATTTTGATTTTCTCACTGCATTTAAATATTATTTTTAAAAATATAAACGTGACTGGCATCCAAATGGAATCAGGTTTAATTATCGTCTGCAGCATTAAAAATATTCTTTTCTTTAAAACGTTGGTGAAAAATAAACATCGGATCGAAGGCTATATTTTTGCGTTGTTCGAAGAGAAATATTCTGATTCAATTATTAAAAAAAGATGTTAAAAGAATGGTTTTAATATTTCTACACTTAAAATAAGTGATATAATTAATATGAAAAGAAAGAAACGTCAAAGTTTACATCTGACTGGGAAAAAGTCAAAAAATGATTATCCAACAAAGGTACGTATAGCTTTTATTAAATCTAAAATCGCATCTCATGCTTCAAAGAAAAATCCAGCCGCCTAAAGAGCTGTTGCAAAATCTTTAAATATCTCTGCAGGAACTGTGAACAAAATTATAAAATCTGATTTAAAGCTAATCAAAACAAAACAAAACAAAAAACATGATATTCATCGCCTAACGCCGAAACACGTTTCTGAGCATAAGACTGCGCGCAGATTGCTGTATGAAAATTATTTGGCAGGTGAAAAATGGAAATATGTAGTTACAGTTGATGAGGCTTGGATATACTTACCTGACTGCAATAGAAAAAGATTGATTTAATACCGAAAAAGAGGAGAAAAAGACTTAATATGTTGGTTCGGAGAAAACAAGGAAAGTTTTTCTAAAGGTTTTATGGTGATTATTGAATTCTCTCGTAATGGAAAACTTACAATAAGGAAAGTAGAAGAAAAAAATGTCAAAATGAATTCGGATTACTATCAGAAATATATTTTAACACCTATTTTTAAAGAAGAAATTACATCGCTTTATCTAAACAATCTTCATCGTGTTAAGTTCCATCAGGATAAGGATCCAAGCCATACCAAATCTACTACTCTATTTTTTGAAAAAAATGCTAAATGAAACCGGAATTGAAGCTATTCTCTTTAAATGCATTCCACCCAAGTCTCCTGATGTGTCTCCTGTGGATTACTGTGCATACGGAATTTCAAAACAAGCTCTTTATAAGCGGCATCCTAAAACATTGGATAGACTCTGGAAGATTGTGAAGGAAAAGTGAAATAAAATCAACCTCGATGTTTTAAGAAAAGGACTTTTATCTTGGAAATCAAGATGTAATATGATAGTTCAACAAAAGGGTTATCAGACTGAACATATTAGAAAATAAAATTCTAAGGTTTGTTTATATATAAATCTTTGCAAATTCGTTACAAAATTGTGTGAACACCTTCTGTATTTAATTTTAGTTTTATGGATATAAAAAACTACTTTTATTCAAGTTTGGGTATTTATCAACATTTTTGCACTTTTTTCTTTTGTATTTATTTATAAAACACATTAAAAATAATCTAAATGTGAATAAATGTATAACCATTTTTCGAGTTTTGGAAAGCAGAGGCGAGAAATGATCGTCCATCAATGGCGAAAGGGATGTATGGAGCAAAAAACGTTGAGAACCACTGGTTTATAAAATACAGAACGGTGGGGGTGTAAGGATTTTAAGTTTTACTAACGTTTATTTTATTTTAAAACTTTGCTATCACTCTTATTTTACATTTCCGGCCAGAATAAGCACGAATAGAATTTGTCTATGCAAATGAGGTTGCAAACTGTAGAAGTATTTAAGACACGCCTTTTAGCCAAGAGAGGGAGAGAGATTTCTTGCTGCCTTTACCACGCGTGTGCTTTTCATTGTCTGCTTTTAAGGCCAGAACTAGTTCTCGCTGATATTTGAAGACGTATTGTAGTTCTTTGCACTCCACTCATTACATACGCAGCGTTAAAAGGCCAATCTGCGCGTTACTACTCTCTGTAAAGCACCTAAGTTTAGTTCTATTTAGTTAAATTAGTTTATTTCTTATTTTATACGTTTTAGACCATAAGTACTGGTCTCCGCATCCCGCAGTGCGGGAGCGGCTGTATGCTGTGAGAATAAAGGGTAAAATTTAACCCTTCTTAGCTTTGTTTTATTTTCTACACACGCACGAACATAGCTTTGAGTAAGCTTCTTGTTCTGACTCGGGACTCCAGTTATGTTTTCAAAATCAACTAGAAAGAACAGTAGTCCTGACAGGGGTAGAGATAAAAGAAAAATAGCCAAACAAGTGTTTTTCTTCAATGTAATAAACTAAACAAGACGGATTTGAAGGTCAGAAATTTTTCAGTTGAAAGATCAAGAAATTCTGGAAAAAAGCTTGGAAAATATAACCGCAAAGCCCGTTATATGCGATTTTTACACATTTGGAAGTTTGAAATCTCTACATATAATAAAACAAAGAGTCTGTGTGTGTGTCTTTCGTTCGTGTTGCGAGTAAGCTAATAGACCCAGGGCCACGAAATTTGGTACATAGGTGCATCTACACAAGAGCCAGTGCACCTCGAAGCGATTTTTTCGAAATTCGAATTAGAATTTTTTTTATTTTATGTTTTGTGACCATATCGTGTCATTTTGAGACATAATGGGCTACAGGAAAGCGAGATTTCCCTCTATACGTTTCATTTTTACATCGTCGTGAAGCGTAGACACTTAGCTATTTTAAGAACTTAAAATAAATTTCGTATTTCAATAAATCGATTAAATACGAATTTATTTAGGAAGGTGAGCTTAACACGTTTTCAGCGGAATTTTTTTAAAAAAAACTTATTTTAAAAAATGTGCTGTTTATTTTCCTTTGATTTTTGGACACGTTGAACTTTAATCCTTTCGACTCCTTTTAAAAAAAGAATTTTGGAAAAATAATAATATTTTGTATTTTTTTTAAATTTTTTAAATGAAGCTTCCGAATACACTTCTCGCATCTCAGATATTTTAAAATGTAGTTTTGGCAACAATTTTCCTTTCTTATTGTTGTTGATAGATTTTTGATGAAATTGCATCATTTTGAATAGTTTCATTCTTTTAAAAATTTCGGTTTGGCAACAATTTTTCATCGTATTTCTTATGTTACTGTTTTTAAGAGACTGAAAAGTTTAAGAAATTAAAAAGTTGTTTCTTTTTGCAACGGTAAATTGTTTAATTACTTTATTAGGATAATTAACATTTGTATCAAGGGATATTGCTTATTTCATTGTAATATTATGTTTTAATTATATATAATTTTAATTATAAAAAAGTTTTGCATGATATTTTTTAATCTGTTTAAGTTTTTAATCTGTTTATACCATTTGAGTTCTTAAGATTTTGCAAAGGGAAGTTGGTTAATTTATTTATTAGGATAATTAATATTTGTATTAAGGGATATTACTTATTTCGTTGTATGCTTTTTATATGTAATGCATTTTTAACTGAATTTTTTTTTCCGTTGTTGTTTGTTTCTTTTTCGATAAAATTGTTCTGCAGAGTAAAATTCTGTGCAGTTTTCAAATTCAATGTTTGGTGTTCTCTTTAGGCATTTTTCTGGTGCACTTAAAAGCCAGACGAAGGCTGGCCGCGCAGCGGCTAGTAACTGTATAAAATAACATTAACTACATTGTACATGAAATAAGAAAGAACTACAAAATTCGTTTCTTATACCCATTTTTTTTATATAAGCCACATTCGCTATGGCGGGATCTGATTGTATATGCATATAGAAAGAGACAGAGAAAGAGTCTTCATTAAAAATCTTAGTAGCAAAAAATTGTCACTGAAAATTTGACAAAAGCTTAAAAAAATATACTGCAATTGTAAGCATCCAGATTACATTCTAACGCCTTAAAAAAGAATTTGCGATTAAAAATTAATAAAATTAAGAGAAATATATGCTGAAAATTTAAGAGAAATTAAAGTATCATAGAAATTAATTAAACGATTTTGTATCAATTGCGAAACATATAGCATTAGAACATCTTTCTTCGGTTACAAAAACGTTGCCAATGTTAACTAAAATTTCCAAGCGATATATATTCTAAATTAAATATATTTTAATATCTACCAATTAAACCTCAATACAGAAAAATCTCTTATGCGGAATCGGCGAATTCCCGCTGCTGCCGGTTATGAGGAACTTACCGGAGGGTTACAGCAAAAAACATCGCGGACGAAAACAACGCAAGGCGAAAACGTCGTGGTACAAAACATCCTGGAAGAAAATAAAGCAAAGAGAAAACATCGCAGTTCTAAAACACGTGGTACAAAATATCGTCGTAGAAAATAAAGCGGTTCAAAAACTTCGCAGTTTAAAAACATCGTGGCCGAAAATATAGCTGTAAAAAATAAAGTACCTACAAATCATCGCATGACGATAACATCGCAGACATGCGTTTTTCAGGCTTTAAGGATTGTTAATGGATATTCGCATAATGATTTATTAGAGTAATGTGGAAAGAAGGATAATTTTTTACTTCCATATTTTTATTAACTAATAATTTTTTAAAAAACAAAAAATTAAAAAAAAACAAATAATTTTCATATAAGAGTATCAGATTAGCAAAAGTGAAGAAAATAATATCATAATTAATTTAGCAACTTTTTTTATAGATAAGTTCATGCAGTTACTTATCTTTTTTTTTCTGTTCTTTTTTAGATTATACTGTTGCGAAAAATTCGGCGGTTGCGCCTGTATGTAAGCTTTCCGGCATAGCACTAGGGTTGCCATAAAATAGTGTATGGTAGGGTTGCCAGATTGGTGACTTTATCGCCCATTTGGCGACCAAATTGACGATATCCCATGGTCCAATCGGGAAGCTTCTAGAATAACTTCCTGTCGAGATATTTCTCGAAACGTGTGGAACTTAAAGAAAAGCTATATAAACCCTTGCGTTTCTGAGAGCAGTTATTGTGAAGTGTTGCGAGCAGTGTGATTAATTGTGAGAATTGTGAGAATAGCTGCTGACTGTGATTGCTAAGCTACGCGAGAGTTTTGTGAACTGAAAGCGATCGAGATAGTGCTTTGCCGTGAAGCTACCTTTACAGTATAGCTTGACAGTGTATTGGTGATTGTTCCACGGTGTTTATTATAAGTTTAGTGTTGCCGTGAAGCTACCTTTACAGTTACAGCCTGAAGCTGTGTTGCTGATTGTTTCAGCGTATTTATTGTAGATTTTCGACGCTTTTAAAGGTAATTTTGGAACTGTGCTGTAAATAGTGATTCTTGTAAATAAATTGTGCTTTTTATTGTTCTGCATCGTGTTTTCATCGGATACTCTCAAATCCACGAACCCGTATAACGCAACAATACTTTTCATGAAAAATTACCAGTAAAACTTTATAAAAAGTTATTTATTAATGATCTTTGTTAGTTAACTATGTCAGTTTAAAATTCTATTAAGTGCTATAAGTTGCTTTAATGTTCTATGCTTAAGTTTCCATTTTACATTTTCAGCAAATATTTATTAGTTAATAAAAAATATGAAAGTGAAAATTATCCTTTTTTCCATCTTGCGCTCACAAATCATTATGCGAGTTTTTACAATTATTAAAGTCTGAAAAACGCATGTCTGAGATGTTATCGTCATGCGATGATTTGTAGGTACTTTATTTTTTAGCACGATATTTTTGACGACGATGTTTTTAAACTGCGAAGTTTTTGAACTGCTTTATTTTCGACGACGATATTTTGTACAACGACGTTTTATAACTGTGATGTTTTCTCTTTGCTTTATTTTCTCTCAGGATGTTTTGTACCACAACGTTTTCGCCTTGCGATGTTTTCTACTCGACGTTTTCGTCCGCGATATTTTTGCTGCGATGTTAATCGGCGGACACCTTACCGGAGACCTATCGGTTACGTTAGACTTACCGGTTATGAGAGACTTCGACGTTGCTGCCGATTGTGAGAAGTTTACCGGAGACCTACGCCTACGAGCGACTGATTGCAGACCTGCCTGTTATGAGAGACTTCCTTTTGCTGCCGGTTATTAAAGATTTAACCGTTGCTTGCCGGTTATAGGCACTAATTACCGGCATACAGTCGACATAATAGAGTAGAAATTTCGATAATGATGTTATAAGGTATTGTTGCGTGCGTACGGCTTCGTAACGGATGGAATGCACAAGCCTGATAAAAATTTAATAAAATTTATTCTAATCAATAGAAATATAACAAAACGCTGAATTATTCCTCAAAAATATTCGTACAATATCCCAATATCACGCAAGATAATCAGTAGCTATATTTTAAGCTACTAAAACGTTAAATAGAACGCAATCCAAAGCGCAGAGAAAGCTAATCCGATCAAAAAAAATTACAGCAGCTAAGTAAACAGCAACAGCTCATTTAAACAACTACTGAGCTGAGATGTTTCTGTCCGACTTTTACAACTTTTTAAATCGGCCGCGCGAGACCGTTCTAGCAATTTCTAGAAAGCAAAAAAAGTACAATTACGTTTACAGCTAACATGTTAGTCAATTACATTTATTCAAATTAAATATCAATTACCGAGATAAACTTTTATTCGATATTAAATGCACGTGCTCTTGTTATTTTTACTTTTCCGGCGTAGCTTTCTATTAAAATTTGTCACGCGCTGCATTGCACGAGGAAATAAAACAATTTTAATTATAATTCTACTAAAAAATGTCTAACTAAATATGAAATTCGTAACAGTATTTTCTCTTTCCTTTCCGTATGCCTTCGCGGTGTAACTGGAAGCACACTCGATGCGTATTTTGGAGGTCCGGGGTTCGAATCCTGGTGTGAGCACGGCACATTTTTCGCGTTCGAGCATCTGAATAAACCTAATGCGTCTACAATGCAGTAATGACGAATAAGATTAACGCACATGTGTCATATATACGAAATCATCATAGGCACACGATCAACACTGCGCGGGGTCGACATCGGCATATCATAGACACATCGTGGAGTCGACACCAACATTCAATCAATAGTTTCCTGCTATAGACAAGACTTAGAATTAGCAAAGGCTAAGAATCAAGAGAGTCGGAATTTGTAATAAAATAATAGTTTTAGGGTATATATAGCGGATTGACACTACCAATAGGATCGAAATTGGTTTTCGATCTGCCGCATCGATCTTATCAGAGAAATTGTCGATCTTGTTCCGCATTTTCCAAACATGCAAAAGAGCGACCACCAAAAATCTTTAAATTTCATTATCAAACTAAAGAAATTTTAAGAACTATAGAAATCAAAGAATTACGTTCCTGATTCATACTGCAGCAGCAAAATCACTTTCAAGGAAAAAAGAAGTTAATTCATTACCCCAATATGGTTTGTTTACTTCTTTGTTTGTAGAAAGTAAAGCACACGAGTGTTATCTATCAAGCGTTGTGTAATTTATCACGTAGGTTTCTTCAGATTATAAAACAGCTTTCTTTAAATGATTTATCACATTTCTTTGCTATTTATACTAACTGTTTCATTTCCTGTCGGAGCAGCTGGTATTATTTAATCAATCAATGCTGAAATGGCGCCAAAAGCTGTTCATTTTTATTTTCTGTTCTGATGTTATCTTTCTTCATCGGTCGGTTGATTACAAAGTATCTATGCATGTTTTTTTTAATAAAACTATGCAAATTTTGAATGATTAACCTTAAATTAAAATATTTCTAAATAAAATAATAAAAGTTTTAAATTTAGAAAAAAAGAATGATAAATTATTATTTTAATAAATAATGAGTGTTCTTGAAATTACTGAATATAATTTACAACTTAAAAAATTTTATTTAGCTCCTCTTTTGCTTTATATGATGGGTATCTCCCCCGTATTAAAACGCTGTAGCCAAAGCAAAATTTGTAAGTTCTATGTAAATAGTAACTGGCAGTGTTATTTTTATTCCATACTTCGAAAAACTTATACATTTTTTATTAACAATCTGCACGATTTGAAAGCGAGGAGTGGCAACACTTCTCGAAATAAAGCAGATTTTTATCTCCAGCGTGCGAGACTGTTGTCACTCGGAAAAATGAAGGCGAAAATTAGCGTTTCCAGAGTTTTTAATTGATATCTTCGCTAATTAAAGTCGTACGAAGATGAGAATGTTCGAAATGGCTTCACACGAATTTTTGGAATCCGGGGAGTACCTCTCTCGAAGCTCAACTTCCCGCCGTTCCGGAGGAGATAATGCCATAAACAAACAAACAAACAGACAGAAGCGCACAATTTTAATAGTATGGACGATTTACTTAAGAATTAGTAAATTTGTTAATTATTTATTCGTTTATTTATTTTTGCAAGAATCTGTTTTGTTAATACTTCATGATTTTATTAATGTAAGGATATTATTAAAACGAGATAGCATACATTTACTCCAGCAGATTTCCAAATTTTTAAATAGATTAAATCGATTATGTAAAATCTGCAATCGTCATCACTTATTTTTCTCTTCTTTTAGACGATCTTCTCCAAAGGAGATCAAAACTGCCGAAAAAATTATAGTTATCTTACAGAAAATTTATTTATTTCGCTTGTCTTTTTTAAAAAAACACAATAGTTACCGCTTCGACTTAATAAAATGAAATCTTCCTACATAATAAAATATATTTAAAAAATAAAGAAGCTTATAAATGATGAGACCCTCTACCAAATAGAAGAAAAATAATCCAGCTTAATTTTAAATTTAACAGTGTACAAATTAAAGTTATGCAAAAAAGCAATCTTGTTTCGGCATAGATTTGGATTTAAAATTCTACAGATTCCAAATGCTATCAAGTTAGAGTTTCTCTGTTTCAGGAGCAAGAAACTTTTACTCCTCAGTTTTTCGGTTCTTGAAGAAATGGGATCTTTGACGGATTGCCCTCGATTGCTTTTTCTGTCTAATTTCAAGTAAACTTTAAATACTTCAAAAGAGTTATATATATATGTGTGTGTATAACAAAATTTCTATTCGTAAAAAGCAATTTAAAGTAAAAAATCAATTATAGAAATAAGTTTAAAAGAAATTATAAATAATTTATATTGCTGCGAACTAACAGAGCCCTGTATTATACTGAAAGAAATTAAATAATGAAGTATCTGCATAAATGTATGTATATTTCTCGCATTGTGATAAAGCAGCGGTACCTGGAGCCATCCAGTTTTGAATAACGTAATTCTTCACCGAATATGGACATCTGGAAGTCCTAATTTGGAATTTGAATTTGTTTAATTATTGATTTCATATTTTGCGAGACTGTGTATCGGAAAATCTAAAGATATGCTCATGTTAAAATTATTTTGCGATATTCCCGTTGAATTGAATTTTATGAATGAAATTTATCGTTAAATTGAATTTTATGGTTTTATAGTTTACATGATATTTAATAAATAAAGGTAACTCACAAAACGTTAAAATATGCCTCTTTGGGCGGAATGTAAAATCTGAAAGCTTTCAGTTTTTTTTTTTTTTTTTTACTTATTTATTAGGCAAAAAGAGCAATTTGCCCTGAAGGACTATTAATTTGGTTTTGGCATTTTGCGTTGTAAAGTATAAACGCCGAATTACATTTCAAATTGTTGCCACCGAATTATATTTCAAATTGTTGCCACCAAATATTAGAGCACTGTAATGTATTTAAAGAAATTAAATAACGAAGAATCTGCATGAATATATGTATCTTTCTCGCATTATGATAAAAGGACGATACCTAGAGCCATCAAAATTTGAGTAACGTAATCTTCCATAGAATACGGCATGTAGAAGCCCTAATTTGGAATTTGAAATTTGTTTTGTTATCGATTTCATATTTTGTAACACTTCAACGAATTTTTGATTAACAAACTACACGATTTCAAAGCGAGTAATGGCAACACTGCACAGGAAAAAAAAATAGCACGAGACTGTATCGGAAATTCTAAAGCTATGCTCATTTTAAAATTATTTTGCGATATTGCTGTTGAAATAAATTTCGTGATTTGAGTTCGTAGGGCATGATAGTATTTAATAAATAAAGGTAACACACAAAACGTTAAAAAAAGCCCCTTTGGATGTAATTTAAAATCTGAAAGCTTTCCCATTTAATTTAATTTTTTTCTTATTTTTTTTAATTCGCATAACTAATCTGGCAACACTGATAAGTCACACCTTTTAATAACATGATTTAGCTTAGCATATGCATATATTACTGAAAGTAAAAATGACAAAATTTAAGACAGTAAATGTCAGCATAGAACACGCTTCTAACTTAACATAATCAAAACCTATCAGTTTGATAAATGAAAGTTCTAATGAATTTTCTTTTCGCGAGAAAGAATTTTTCATTTCATGTGGAGGTATTTTTTATTCAAAAGCTAATCAGATTATTCTTAAAATTTCTGAAATAATTTCAGATGTAAAATTCCTTCAGTTTCATTTTAAAGTAACACTGAACTTGCATGCATAGCGATCAGTTAACAAAATCTGATGATGATTCAGCGTGTCGGTCAATTAACGACAACAAAAAAGTTTCGCCAAAAGTTTTAATTAAGAAGAAATAATTTCTGGAGTATCTTTCATAATTTGAACAGGCTCTAAGTTTTCAAATTAATAGTAGTCAATCTATCACATACTACGTAGCATTTTAATACTTTAAGGTTTAAAAAGCCAAGTTAATGTTAAACGATATTTTCCCGAATTCAATAAATTTTCACGACAAAAATAAATTACAACATGCAATAATACTTTGCACCTCTCAATTTAGAAAGTTCGTACTTTTCTCTTCTAAAATTAGGATTTCCTTAAGGAGATTGAAATTTGTACTCAATTTTTTGTAGCTCTATTAGGCTGCTATAGTAATAATTTCGTTTTCTAATGCAAACAGCAGTTTCTTAATCTTCCCCTCTTCGAAATCGAAGAAGTGTTATTGCTTTCAGCTTCGTAAAAATATTCGTAAAATAAAAGTCTTAAGGAACGTCGAAAGGCTCCACTTTGAAAACTGGCTACTTACCAAGCCCCGTGCAAGGGGAATTAAATTTATTTTGTCTCATGCAATTTTGTTCATGCTTTTAAAATTTCCACAAGAAAATTCTAAACAAATTTTGGATTTGTCTCTCTCTCTCTCTCCTTTTCTTTCTTTCTTTCTTTCTTTTTTTTTTTCTTTTTTTTTTTTTAAGACTAGCCATATTTAGTGTGATTTCACAGTAAATAGTTGTGCTCATTAAGAGACCAGAAAAAATGTGGCAACATATTTGTAAAAGAAAAATTGAATTATTATGAAATACGGTCTAATGTCGAAAGAATTTTCTAAAGAGCTTCGCGTAGATAAAATAAGAAATATGAAAGAAGTTTCTCCAGTCCAGCTTCTGAATACTGTAGCATTTCCATTAACCTCAACTTCTATAAATTTGTACAGCCCTGTATATGGTCCATAAAATATTTTCCCATATTTTTAAAACTAAATTATCTTTCTTTACTACTAACGCTCATTATAAGTAAACAGTTACAGAAATTATATAGTTGCTTGGATTATAGTAGAGAAAAATACAGAAACCTTATTCATTTCCTTTGGATGACAATGCAGCATTTTCTTATTCATTAATTAATAGCTCAGCGATCATTCAATCACCTAATTAATATCTCAGCAACCTGTGTCAGCAGCTAATTAATATCTTAGCAATACAAATCAACATTAACTAATCAATCAATTTCCTAATTAATCATTTTTACCACAAAATGCATTTGAATTGAGAATACAGCAAGAAATTCAACTATATCTAACCATTCACCCTCTAAATTTAGTTCCAGTTAGAGTTTTATTATTTGCAATTAAAATTTTGCTGTTTTAATCCATTCTGATTTAATTAGAGTAAAAGCATATGATTATTAAAAGAAAAATAAATTCTACATAACTTTCCTTTTTTGAAATAGTTCTATTTTGGGACTCCCAGATCAAGCTGAAAAACTTGAATGAATTTACTTATATTGAATATTAACGTAAATCGAAATTTTATAGTGCACACAGCAATTTCTTAACAATAACCCCTCTTCGAAATCGAAGAAGCGTTATTGTTTTCAATTTCGAAAAAATATTCGTAAGATCTTATGGAACGTTGAATGGTCCCACTTTGAAAACTGGCTATTTCCCAAGCCCCCGTGAAAGGTGAATTATAAAGTTATTTTGTTTCATGCAACGGCAACACTGCCAGGTTCGCGTCGATGATAAATGCCTGGTAATGATACGTGATATCACGTAATAGCGAATACATTTGGGAAACTCGGCTCACAGCCCTTTCAAGAAACTTAACAGTATATCTCAAGTAAGTTTATGCCATTCCACGAGGAAATATTCTTGTCAGCAGTTTCTGTTGCTAACAATACTCAAGAAAACGAGAACCGTATAAGGGCAATTTTCCCAGAAGGATTATTACTTTCGTTTTGGCACTTTGCGTTGATTCACTTTGCTTTGGCTGTTAATGTATGTACGTATGTCTCACATTGTGATAAAACAACGGTACCTAGAGCCATCCAATTTTGAATATTGAACGTTTCCATACGAATATGGGCATCTGGAAGCCCAAATTTGAAATTTGTTTTGTTATCTATCTCATATTTTGCAAAACCTGAACGAATTTTTGATTAACAAACTTTTCAAAGCGATCAATGGCAACACTGCAAGGAAAAAAAAAACATTATTATCTCCAGGGCGCTAGACTGTGCATCAGAAATTCTAAAGATATGCTCATTTAAAAATTATTTTGCGATATTGCTCTTGAGCTGAATTTTAAGTGGGAAGAACTTGATATTTAACAAATAAAGGTAACACACAAAATGTTAAAAAAAAGGTCCCATTGGACGCAATTTAAAATCTAAAAACTTTTAGATTTTTTTTTTAAATTCAAAGGCAGCAATTTGCCCAGAAGGACTATTAATTTCGTTTTAGCATTTTGCGTTGATTCACTAAAAGCGTTGTTTCACTTTTCAAATTGTTGCCACCAAATATTATCGCCCCGTATTATATTTAAAGAAATTAAATAATGAAGAATCTGCATGAATATAGGGATGTTTATCGCATTGTGATAAAACAACGGTATCTAGAGTCATCTTATTTTGAACATTGAACGTTTCCACCCAAATATGGGCATCTGGAAGCCTGAATTTGGAATTTGTTGTATTATCGATTTCATATTTTGTAAAACTTCAACGAATTTTTGATGAACAAACCCAAGGATTTCAAAGCGAGCAATGGCAACGTTGTACGGAAAACACATTTTTATCTCCAGAGAGTGAGACTATGTATCGGAAATTCTAAAGATATGCTCTTTTTAAAATTATTTTGCGATATTGCTCTTGACCTGAATTTTACGGTTTAAGTGCGAAGAACATGATATTTAATAAATAAAGATAACACACAAAATGTTAAAAAAAAAGGCCTTTTGGACGTAATTTAAAATCTGAAACCTTTCAGTTTTTTTTTTTTAATACATTAAGACGTAAAGCATGCCGAGGTACAATCAAAATATGAAGCAGATGACATGAAAATGAGTAACAACCACACTGACATCGATCCGTGGTCGCAATTAATGGAATTTAAGTACTAGCGTCAAGCATGCTTGCATAATTTTATGACATTTAAATAATATGTACTTTAAACAGGAAATAATGTACCGTAATGTCATAGATATTACAACAAAAGGAATACATTTGTTGTTTCAAATGAGCCTTGAAAGAAGCGATGAATCTTCACAAGCTCATCAGACAATTACAAAACATCGACACTCGTTTGTAGCGTTGCGAAAGAAGAAGGAGGGGAAAAAATTGTGTTTTTAAAAAGTAAAATTACATAAATATATGGTTATATAAATACAACATAACACATGTTTTTGGATAAATGTGTGATGCCACAAACATAGGTATAAAGTATTCCAAAATATTCGTTGACGAAAGATTCAATTAAATTTAGAAAGAAACATCATTTCCACTTTTAACTGCAGAATATTGTTACCATGGCCTGTTCAAAACGGCTGCATACCAATAAAGCGTATTATTTGAAGCGTATTCGTTAAAATCAATTCATCCTACCATTAAATCCATTAAAATTTGATTTCATCATTTTCCTAATCCGATGATTACAGACATTATAACATCTTACGTACCATTTACATTACCTGCAGAACCTTTCAAAAGAAAACGATAAGATATGCTGCCAACAAAATATAAAAAAAAGCGTATTTTTTGTTAAATAAAAACACGCGACAAAACGCTACGTACGGTTCTAATCCACAAGTATTATCCTATTTCCCTCATTCGACATCGACAGAACTGCGCATAGGATGGGTAACCGTTTCATCGCGCAAGGCCGAGAGATGCGCCTCAATCCTCTTCCGACAGAGGGCTCTGGAAGATGATGCGTGTGCGTGATATATACAGCCGTTTTCTATCAAATATGCAAGGAGAGCGCGTCGCGCAAGTTGTGTTGAGATGCAAGGCGGTGCGTTATGGATGGACGTATGGCTGGAATGTGTGCTCCTAACTGTCCATTGACAATTGCTGCAGATGGATTAAGGGATCGTCATCCGAGGCGTCCTTCGACTGGCCGCAAAGGGGTAAAATCCATCTATCAAACACGTTGCCAGTTTACTATTACAAATGTTTACGTGAATGGGTTAGTTACGTTACCGTTGAGAAGGTGGAAGAGGCGCTCCATCCCTCACGCTGTTGAAGATAGATTCCAAATCGGACAGCTGCTCTTGTCTTCTGGATGTTGCTTCCTGTAATGCCTGCAAGAGAAAAGAATAGTAAGTTCATTAACAGCATTCCTCACAATCAGTCCTAGATGAGCCCCTAGGCATGGGTCCCATTTCAAACAGTTATCTTATCCTCACATGAAAGGGTTAATTGTAATTCTGTACCTTCGTAGAAAAACGGTCGGTGTCTAAATTTGCGATAAATCTCATCAAATTATGTCATCTCAGTAAAAAAGGCCATTATTGCATTCTAAGTAATATCCATTCTCAAGAAGTAATCTGACAAAGCTCATTAAAGCTTAAACGTAACTGTATGCCTTTAAAAACACTTTTTTCCCCCTTCAAATCAAGGAAAATAATATCTGTCCTTTCTACATACGTGAATCAAAAACTTGTCCATATCACAATAATTTCTAACAAAGAATTATAAAATGGCCATAATTTTATTTTTTTTTTTTACTAAGGAGCAGATTTACTGTTTTAGAAATGCATGCTATTTAAACACTTAAAAAAATTCAATTCAGAATCACAGATAAATAAAAAATATGAATGAAACTTAATCCCACAGGTTTGAAAGTTTTAATTCAGTTTTACTGCATAATTTTTATGAGGCTATTGAATTTACTGCAAGAATAAATATCGTAATATTTTTGTATCAAATCATTTTGACATTTTTTTAATTTATGAAATGAAACACTAATTATTTACAATTATTAGAATTTTTACAATAAGAATTTCTCATTGTGCTACTTTCATAATAAAATAATTGTTGTATGTAACAAAAAATTAAAAGGCATATAAGGTATTCAGTCATATCTAATTCTTATTTTATTCATTTTTATGTTTTAATTTTAATTTAATTATTAACAAAATATGGTTTCGTGTAATGGCATCTTGCCTTGTCATCTTTTCAACGATGATTTTGCTTAAAATTATCAATTATTCCTTTGATTAAAAATATTGAAATTGATGCATTTTACTTCTTTTTATCAGAAAATAATAATTGCAGGATGTATGAAAAACAAGAAAAAAAAACTTTCATACCTAACTGTTAAAAGTTTTGATTAATTGATTAAGTTTTTAAAGCTTTAATTAAAAACAAATATGCAAAAAAATTCTTTCATAAAACAGCAGTATGAATTTCTGTTTTCGTTTTTCTAATAAAGCTATTATGGAAAAAATATTTTATAGCCAAAATATGAATAACGTTCTTCGATATTAACGAACCTTTTAAAATTTCCACAAGAAAATTCTAAACAAATTTTGCTTTTGTCTCTTTTTTTTTTAAGACTAGTCATATTCCATGTGATTACATAGTAAATAATTATGCTCGATAAGAAACCAGAAAAAATGGTGGCAACATATTTGTTAAAGAAAAATTGAACTATTATGAAATATGGTCTAAATATTCTCTAAAAAGTTTCTTGTAGATACTCATAAATGAGACATACTTTGTAAATAAGAAATATGAGAGAATTTCTTCCAGTCCAGCATCTGCATATTGTAGCACTTTCATTAACTTCAGCATTCATAAAACTGTACAGCCCTTTATATGTTCCATAAAATATTTTCTCATATTTTTAAAACTAAAGTATCTTTCGTTACTACTAACGTTCATTATAAGTAAACAGCTATAGAAATTATATAGTTGCATGAATTATAGTGGAGAAAAGTACAGAAACCTTATTTATTTCCCTCGGATTATTCAGCATTTTCTTATTCACTTATTAATATCTCACCAATCTTCTAATCATCAAATTAATATCTCAGCAACCATCTGTCTCAGCAGCTAATTAATATCTCAGCAATACAAATCAATATTAACTAATCAATTAATTTCCTAATTAATTATTTTAAGCACAAAATGAATTAAGAATACAGAAAGAAATTTAACTATATCTAACCATTGACCCTCAAAATTTGGTTTCAGTTAGAATTTGATTATTTGCAATTAAGATTTTGCTATTTTTAAACGTTTACTCCATTCTCATTTAATTTGAGTAAAAGTATATGATTATTAAGAAAAAAAAATTCTACATAATTTTCCTTTTTTGAAATATTCTAGTTTTTGAACTTCCAGATACAGCTGAAAAACTTCTTTGAACGAATGAATTTATATACACTGAATATTAATGTAAATAGAGAATGGATTCATTTACATTGAAGAAATTTACTTTCTAGAATACTATAAGTAATTACTAAATACTTTTCCTGCATATTTAAATAAATTACTTTTAATTTCTGTGATTTCGATATTTAGAAAATCAGAAGAAACAGAAATGCCCAAAATGCATTTGTTTACAATGAACAATAAATACAGTGATATTTTTACATATAAATAAATTATTTAGAAAAATTATTCCCACCTTATCCATAATTTAAATAAACAAATTATTATATAAAAAAATATTTATTTATTAGTCGAAAGGGGCATTAACATTGAATCATTAAAAGTGTTGTATCACTTTTCAAATTGTTGCCAATAAATATTAACGCCCTGTATTATATTTCAAGAAAGGAAATAATTAAGAATCTACATGAATGTGTGTATGCTTCTGGCTTTGTGGAAAACAACGGTACCTAGAGTCATAAAATTTTAAGTAACTTCTGTTTCCACCGGAACATGGGCACTTGGAAGCCCGATTTCGAATTTGTTTTATCGTCTGTTTCATATTTTGTAAAACTTTAATGAATTTTTGATTAAAAAATTCAACAATTTCAAAGCAAGCAGTGGCAACACTTTAGGGAATAAAATATTTTTATCTCCAGTGCGCGAGACTGTCTACTGGAAATTCTAAAATAATGCTATTTTTAAATATTTTTAGCCCAAATGCTGTCGAAACGTCTATGTGGCTGTCAATGAAAAAAGCGCCCGTTTTGGCGTAATATAAATCTGATAAAATCTGAAAGCTTTCAATTTCTTTTTTATTAATTTTTTTAAATGTTCACAGCAGGGGACAATGGCACTTAAATGCTTAATATTACAGTCTACTTCGTAATTGCCAGTCACAGAACCGGTTACCTAACCGAATTGGAATGAATTGGAAAATAAGTATAGTTAAAATAACAGAAACAATAGTGTAATTAGAATGGTTAGAATAGCAAAAGCATTTAATTGTTGATAATGCAAATGACTGTCTAAAAATAAAAACTGTTTTTTATTGTCGATTGTATTGTCAGCAATTGTTTAACTACAGTTATAGCCCTTGAACGGTGTAATGAGATATTTAAATTGTGAAAAGAAATATAATAAATACAAGAATAAAAATATTTTTTACCTACTCATTAACATATACTCTAGTGTATGTTTACTTATTAGCATATGTTACAGAAGAACATATCTATTTACTAGCATGTACTATACATTACTTACTATTTATTAGCATATACTATACGTCTATTGAAATAATGTATTCAAAGAATATGCTTTCTAAATTCATTACTTTGCAGTACTTTGATATTGCATGCATTTTATTGCATATTTCAGTACTTTATTTACTCAAGAAAGGTAATTTAAACTAATGTATACTCAAATGTTATTTGTTTCTCAGTTCCTGAAATGATAGTAAATGTCAAATCGACGTTGTGTGTAACGTTAATAAATCATATCAATTAAATGAAATTACAGAAAATAATCAATGGAGAATCGAACAAATCAAAGTCATTAACAAAGATTTATTTAAATAAAAACCTCAAAGAAAATACAGAACCAAAGAGCTTGCACATAAATGTATGTAAAATATGCATATAAATATCACAAATGATGAAACTGAAGAAAATTTGAATAGATTAATTTATGAAAATTTAACGTAGGATTAGAACTTATTTTCCTGCCTATAAGTCTGTAATCAATACCAGCTGCAGAACATATGCACATAATTTCGAAAACCCTGTAGATGCGATTTCTATATTTCTTTAATTTAAAATAAATTTATATGGTATAGAATTTAATATTATTTTCGACTCCGTGATAATGTTTTTTGAAGATTTTACTCAATTTAAATTAATTAATTTATTAATTTTTAAAAATTTAGTTTTAAACACACATTTATCTCCTTTTATTATTCTCTAAATACTACCTAATAAAAAATAAACAGGCTTTGTATATTAAAATTCAAGAGAAAATTATTATTATTATTATAAATAGTAG
>KK121415.1:174427-186161 GCA_000611955.2 Stegodyphus mimosarum | reverse complement strand
TAATAACATATCAAATATGTTTAATAAAAAATACATTTTTAACTATTGGAAAAGTATTTATAAGAAGAGGTTTCATTCTATACTATCTTTTAGAACAGCTACACAATACATACTTAAAAATTAAAAAAAATAATAATAATTTAGATAATGCCCACTGGAAAATAAATAAGCTTTATTTGATTATATAGCAAAACACTCGAGGGCTCTTTGCCTAAGGAAATGAATGTCTTCGTGGAGGACTTTATAGGGAAAACTGGCGCGTATACACGTTAGACATGCAGAAAGCCACGGAACTCCCAGTGTTCAATGACTTTACCGTACGGTCGCTGGTGGGCCAGTTAATAATTAAGATGATGCACACTTGAAAATTGAGAAATTAATAATTAAGCTAATGCACACTTGAGAATTGAAAAATAAATAATTAAGATAATGCACACTTGAAAACTGTAAACTTAATAATTATAAAAATGCACCATTGAGAATAGAAAGGTTAATAAATAAAATAATGCACACTAGAAATTTGAAAAATTAAGGTTAGCACACCTGAAAACTGAAAAAATAATCATTATCAAAATGCACCTTTGAAAATAGAAAAAAATAATAATTAAGATAATGCACACTTGAAAACTGAAAAATGAATAATTGAGGTAATGTATACTTATAAAAAATTAAAATTTAAAAAAAAGGAAAGTATGGAAAACATACATTGTAGCCTGTCGAAGAAAAATATACAGAACTGGAGAACGTTTAAATTAATGTAAATATATTGCAAATTTGCAGCTTATGCTTTACATAAAGTTTAACAATCACTATTTTTCTTTGGTTGATTTTTCGAAATAAAGGCAATGATTTATGTTCATTATTTATCCAGTTTTTGTCTAACTACTGTTGAATCATTGGAAATTAGCATTTAAAGCAGTTAAAAAACGAAGAAATAAAGGGAAAAAATTGAAAAACCTGAATCAGATTTTAAATGATTGCCCAAAAGAGCTCTTTTAAAGTTTAACATGATTTCAAAACGGAGATTATTAATAGAGATGGCCCAGGTAGACTAGCAAAACATTTTATAAGATACTAGATAAATATTCATAAAGACTAACATGGGAAACGCTATATATTTTCTGTGCATTTGAAAAGTGAAAAAATAAGTAACGTAACCCGTTAAAATTATTTAATGTTTTTAATTACATATATATCATGAATTAAATGCATTTTTACTTAAACCAAACAGATTCAAAAGTAAAAAATGATATTCTTAAGGACTGCATTTAGCGCTTTTAAACAGCTTATTTTGTTAATCAACAACAGACATTAAATTTGAAAAATAAATTTCTTACATTTTGGCGAGTGGCAACATTACAGAAAATCAACGCAAAATTGTGTTTCGAGACTAACAGTCCTTTCGGACTATTATCTTTCGGACTTATTTATTATTTTAAGATTATCTTCCTTTTCGAATAATATTCAAAAACCGGATGTTTATATTTTAAAAGGAGATTTATTACTAAGTTAATAATTAAAAATACATTCGAACGATTTAAGCACAAAATAAGGAAAGAAAAAAAGTAAAACTGGGATGCCATGTATCAGAGAATGTAACAAAATTAATTTTTTAATTTCTGAATTCTTAATTCACCTATTAAGAGTTTATGTTTTTGTATGAAGAAAATCAAAATGGCAGCATGACAAATTATCTTTTTCAATCAACTGAAAACTGTTCTGGAACACAATTAAAACTATTTATTATCCAATTAAAACTATTTATTATTTTTTAATAATAAACATTTTACTACTTTTGAAAATTTCCAATTAAAGATAACAAAGAGCATACATGTTATTTTACACTGTATATTTAAAATGTTGGGAATGTTACACGAACCTAATTTTCTTCCAGTGTGATGGCAACATTGAATAGCTGTTAAAGCAGAAAATGTCTACTGTGAACATTCTAAAAACAAAAGACGTCTTTCCGTGTTTTACTAGTAAATTCTCGATTTTTAATGATAGTTTTCCTTAACACGATTGTCTTACTAATTGGTGAGAAATTTCAAGAATGTTAGTTTCAAATATTCCAGACTAAATTGATTTACTGATTGAACTAATCAAAGTGATAGAGAAACTTCCGTGGTTATACTATGATTCCGAAATAGCTGTCTTCACAGATACAATGAAAACTAAAATTTCCAAGCCGTATGGGAGAAGCTAACATTTTCTTAATTGCAAATATCAAGTAAACACTTTGATATAATATGCAAAGACAATTACTTAAATTTAATATGCAGTATTATATTACATAACGAAAGGAATGAGTGATATATTTCATAAATCATACATTATCCTTTCATATAGTTTGCAATTTTTTTTCTTAAATGAGGAGTATATGAAGAAGAAACTGTCATTAATTAATAAAATACTAACCTTTACGCTACGTAGCAATATATTACGTCAACTTTTAACTTATGAAAAGAGCTGCACCGAATGTAGGAAAATTTATATCTACTTTAAAAAATATTTTATCAAATCAGTACTAATTTTTTTTAGTCCAAAAGGCGTTAACCCAGAAGGGCTATTAATTTTGTTTTGGCATTTTGCGCCGATTCACTTTCTACGTTGATTCACTTTTCAAACTGTTACTACCAAATATTACAGCCCTGTATTATATTTAAAGAAATTAACTAATGAAGAATCTGCATAAATGTATGTATGATTCTCGCATTGTGATATGTAGAGCCATCAAATTTTGAATAGCGTACGTCTCCACCCGAATATGGGCATCTGGAAGCCATAATTTGAAATTTGAAATTTGTTTTATTATCTATTTCATATTTTATCAGACATTAAAGAATTTTTAATTAACAAACTCAACGATTTCAAAGTGAGCAATGGTAACACTGTAAGAAAAAAATATATTTTTATCTGCAGCGCGCGAGACTGTGTATCGGAAATTCTAAAGATATGCTCATTTTAAAATTATTTTGCGATATTACTGTTGAATTGAACTTTATGGCTTAAGTGCGAAAAATATAATATTTATTAAATAAATGTTGCACACAAAACGTTAAAAAAAACGCCCCTTTTGGGCGTAATGTGAAATATAAAAGCTTTCAGATTTTTTACAGAATTTTTTTTTCTTTTTCTTTTTTTTTTTTTTAATCTGAAAGCTTTAACTTTTCGTGTGTTACCTTTATTTATTAAATAAAGTGCTTTTCGCACTTAAACCACAAAATTCAGTTTATCAGCAATGTCACAAAATATTTAAAAAAGCATATCTTTAGAATTTCCGATACACAGTCTCGCGCGCTGGAGATAAAAATGTCTTTTTTTTTCCTGCAGTGTTGCCATTGCTCGGATCAAAATCATTGAGTTTATTTATCGAAAATTCGTTAAAATTTCGCAAAACATGAAATAGATAATAAAACAAATTCCAAATTTGGGGCTTCTCTTCCAGATGCTCATGTTTGAATGGAGGACTACGTTATTCAGATTTCGATGTCTCTAAGTTCCCTTGTTTTTTCACAGTGCGAGAAACAAACATACATACATGCAGATTCTTCATTATTTAATTTCTTTATAAGAGTGCATGGCTGTAATATTTAGTGGCAATAATTTGAGAAGCGAAACGCCGTTTTATGTTGGCCGAAGCAAAATACCAAAACGAAATTAATAACCCTTCTATGAAAATTGCCCCTTTGCTTTTCCTCTGTGTTAGTATAATGCGAATCGAATTGTTAAACTATTTGAATGCCAAAAGATCAGATAATTAATCTACAAAAAATTATAAAATATTCTATTTATAAACTTCAAAGATATATAATTCTCACTTTCGATGCATACATTTTGGACAGAATCAATAAAATAAAGGTATATTGCCTATATCAAATGTAAATTTAGGCAAAACGTGAAATTTGAATTGAATTGTAACAAAGTTTTAAATTCAAATCAAGTGCTATCCAAGATTTCTTTTGCTAATTTTACATTCAAATAAAGGTTTATTTGGAAAAAAAGTAAATAAATTTTGCCGCTAGAGTTTTCCATAAACAAATACCAATCTAAGGCTGATTTTAATTATATTACATTTAAATAAAAGTTTGATTGGAAAAGAAAGTAAATCAAATTTGTCATTATTCCATTTCAAAGGCAAAATTTCTCTTCTTATTATGTTAAAATGAATAACAAAAATTATAATTAAAACTTAATTAATACACTGAGAAGCTAAATCATATTGTATTTCTTTATAATTTTTTTATCTTATCTATCTAATTTTTTTTATCTAAGTTAATTAATTAACTTAATTCTTAAGTACTAATACCGATTAGAAAATACATTAAAGTCAACTTTTTAAAACGGTAGAGGTTCAATATTTGTTTTAAGTTAAATAGCTCAGTATAATCAATATTACCTGATTATGAAAAAGGAATAAACTCTTACTATTAGAAAAACTATTGTAAGAAATATTGTGTGGAAAAAATGTCAGAAACGATTATATGAGGAAAATTGTACTTTTAATTCCTTCGGTTTAGGCTGGAATCAGGAACGGTTCGGCTAGTTCTCTAAATTGTAAAACAAAATTACTCGACTTTCAAAATTTATTTAAAAATTTTTTAGTCCGAAAGGGAATTTTCCAGGAAGGACTATCAATTTCGTTTTGACAGTTTGCTCCGATTCACTAACTAAAAGCGTTGTTTCACTTTTCAAATTGTTGCCACCAAATATAATCACTCTGTATTATAGTTAAAGAAATTAAATAATGAAGAATCTGCATAAATGTATGTATGTTTCTTGCATTGTGATAAAATAATGGAACCTAGATCCATCCAGTTTTGAATATTGAACGTTTCCACCCGAATATGGGCATCTGGAAGCCCAAATTTGAAATTTGGAATTGTTTTATTATCGATTTCATATTTTGTAAAACTTTAACGAATTTTTGATTAACAAACTCAAGGACTTCAAAGCGAGCAATGGCAACGTTGTACAGAAAAAAAATTTTTTATCACCGGCGCGCGAGACTGTGTATCGGAAATTCTAAAGCTATGTTCATTTTAAAATTATTTTGCGATATTGCTCTTGAACTAAATTTTAGGGTTTAAGTGCAAAGAACGTGATATTTAATAAATTTAAGGTAACACACAAAATGTTAAAAAAAATAGACTCCTTTGGACGTAATTTAAAATCTGAAACCTCACAGATTTTCCTTCTTTTGGTAGTTATTTTTTTCTTTTCAAATTAAAGCATTTGGAGTGATGTGCGACTCAAAAGTAGAGTCACGGAAGTTTTAAATTAACAGCCGTGTGATGTAACCTTTTCGTCAGTCACTGCTAACACCCAATGACTTAACATTTATTATCGTACACTTTTTAAAATGTGAACAAAAGTAAAATATGTGGTCATATGACGTAACCCACAAATACAGAGGTTGTCTGCACAATTTTTAGACGATTTTCATTGTATTTTCAGAAAAATTTTACCTGAAACCCTTGTGTTTTAAATGTTCTGTTTGATAACCCTTATTCTTCCCATCTTTGTACACCCTGATTTCCAAGACAATAAAGACTTTTGTGGTACCAGAAGAGGTACTTATTAAGGCTTTTGTAACTGTCTTTTGATTTGGCGAATTTTCTCTTTTAATGGTAAAAATCTTACCTCTGCAACATTCGAAACAGTCCTTTTTTCCTTGAATAAGTATTTGGAAAAACTTTGCCACATGAAGCCAAACTTTGACGTTTTTTTTTTCCTTTCTTGTTGACAATATTACCTATCGCAGCTTTAGGTATCGAAAAAGCATGGCTTTCAGAGCGTTTTTTAATCACTAGATACGAATAATTTTTCTTCGGAAAGAACACAAAACATAGCCTTCCATCCACTGCTTCTTTAAAAGCGCCATTTTGCACGAAAACAAAACTGTCAAGTAGCTGAGAATTATTCATATCTTCAAAAAATATAGTCGCAGTTAAAAAAAGAATTTCCAAGCAGACGATTTTTTATAGCAAAGCAAAAACGTCTAAAAATGTGCTAACAGCCTCTGTATATCCTGTATGTTCAGATCTTGATGATAGTGTTTAATTTTCCAAGGAATTTTGCACTAGCTTTGATTCGGAGACGAAAATAATTAAATAAATGAAACTAACTAACGTTTTATTGGAAAGCGACTGAGGGTAATGTATTCAGCTACGGGGAATAAATTTATATAAATTAATTCAATAGAAAATGTTAAAAGTTAGCTGGAAATAACAAGCAAATATACTTTTCACGATATAAAATATGATAAAAAAAATCGAGTTCGGTATTTATGCGAAGGTAAAATCAAAACCATTATAAATACACCTTGCACAAAAGAAAGGGTGGGGATAGCTCCTTTTCTCCCGTTCTACTGGGCCGATTCACGAAATTTAACTTACGTTTTTCATGTCTCGAAAAAGCGACTTAAGATATATGTTAGATTTATATATGGCATTTTCTAACATAGGTATTCTGGCACAAAAATCAGACTTTTTCTAAAATGGCATACCTATTTTTTTCCATATTTCGATTCTACGACTGAAATTATGCCAACGTGCCAAGTTTTGTAAAAATCACAAGAGAAATTCTTAAAAAATTAGCTCTCAAAAAGTATCTCCTCAATGTTAATTGAATTAGGTGTATATTTATTAATATCTCTTTTTTTTATTAAAACTACTTGATTCCTTCTTTCACACTTCAAAATTTAGGTTCAATCCAATAAAATTCGAAGCTATTTTTAGATTTGTTTTAAAAATTTGTATTTTTTAGTTATTTTTATAAATTTTCGGAGGAAAAATTTGAATTGTAACCTATAAAATTTCTATCAACACTTTAAAGGAGATGTATTTCTAGGCATATCTGAAAAAATGTAGTTTTTTATTCAAATTTCCCAAGGTAACGCGAATTTATATATTAGCGCGTTCTGAAGTTTGGCATATCTGTTATAAGCGATAATAACGCTAAATGTGGTTTACGCAATTTGTTAAAATTATTTGAAAGAAAGAACGATGCATTTTTTCTAGTTATGCACAATGAAAGGGAAAGAAAATAGGTTACCATAAATTAAGAATTTCGCGAAGTGATGCAAACTGATAAAATTGCGTCAAAAAAATTTTTCAAATTTCTCGGTAAGTTCCTCACCAAATTTTACAAAATTTAATATTTAGGGATAATTTGAGTCGTAGAATCGAAATACGGAAAAAATCAGAGTGTCATTTCAGAAAAAAATCTCTTTTTGTGTCATTTTAACGTATGCGCTGAAACTTCAGTTCCCGAATTCAGTTCATTGGTAAAGTCTATCAAAAACCAAGAATATAAATTTTAACAGTCTGACTACGAATTTTGAAACTTTTAGTGGAACATATATGTCCCGTTAGTAGTCAATGGGTTAGTGTCAAATGTACTTCAGTTTTCTATAAGTTAAATAATGAACTCAGTCAAATTCCATGAAACTGAAATCGAGACTCAGTGAATTCATAATAATAGAATACAATCCATTTTTTAATCAAAATATAAATAGAAGAAATTAAAATTTTAATGTATCTGCTAAGAAAACGTTCTAAATAAACTCCTGGAACAAAGAGGTGAACGTGTAAAGAATGTTCAGTGATAAATATTTAAATAATGATACTGCTAGAATAAGTTATAATAAGAATAAGTGCTTCTTGAAATATTTTCGTACAGAATAAAAAGTCAGGCAAAATTAGGTTGAAATTATTATAATAATTCTTAAGATGCAAAAACAATTCCAAAAAAAATTGAAATGCGTTAGGTACTGCTTTCCATCCATTCATGAAATAGGCAAATAGGAATTTTTAAAGTTAGTAATGTTAATTTAATTAACATTGCTATTAATTTTAATTTAATTACCATTTAAAGTTAAGTAAAGCTTCCCTTAGACCGAAGTTCTTTTAACCGAAACTGTATTGAAAAATAATGATGAAGCGTTGAATCGGAAACACCAATCATCTCCCTCCTTTCTAAACTAACTAAAGCACATAAGAGACTGGCTAATAACCAGATTTTCCTTAGATAAGAAACCTTATCGACTTGTGCTACCTGGCAAGTTTCAGAGCGCATAAGAGACTGGCCATTAAGCAAATTTTCCTTAGATGAGATAACCTTGTCGACTTGTGATACCTGGCAAGTTTCAAAGCACGTAAGAGACTGGCTAATAAGCAAATTTTCCTTAGATAAGGAAACTTATCGACTTGTGCTACGTGGCAAGTTTCAGAGTACATAAGAGACTGGCCATTAAGCAAATTTTCCTTAGATGAGATAACCTTGTCGAGTTGTGATACCTGGCAAGTTTCAAAGCACATAAGAGACTGGCCAATAAGCAAATTGTCCTTAGATAAGATAACCTTATGGACTTGCGGTACCTGACGAGATTCAAAGCACATAAGAGACTGGCCAATAAGCAAATTGTCCTTAGATAACTTTATCGACTTGTGATATCTGCCAAATTTTAAAGCACATAAAAGACTGGCTAATAAGCAAATTTTCCTTAGCTAAGGAACCTTATTGACTTGTGCTACGTGGCAAGTTTCAGAGCACATAAGAGACTGGCCATTAAGCAAAATTTACTTAGCTAAGATAACCTTGTGGACTTATGATACCTGGCAAGTTTCAAAGCACACGAGATTGGCCAATAAGCCAAATATTCGAACTTTATTAAGTTAATCTAATCAACTAGCAATAACTGGTTAATTTTTAACTGAAAAAAGCATAATAAAAAAAATGGGTAATAAGAAAAATTTAAGAAGATAACCTTATCAAAGCACGAACATTTTGTTATACGTCACAACATTTTGAAAGCAAAGGCGTTCGAACAGATGCCGCATCAAATTTATTAAGCAACATTTTCAGATTGCTACTTTTAACTTTGAAGTTACATATTACTAAACACTCTCACAAGTATAATACTTGTACTACCTATGTTGCTCCCTAAGATGAACGCTTCCACAAATGACCAGTATTTTTGAGAATACAAATAAACATCAATATTGAGTATCATCTCTCAAAAAACGATCGCCTCCGCAGAAGACCACAAAATCATTTGGGATCGCTAGGTGTAGTGTTACAGGGGGTTCGCTATAGGAGAATATATATTACTCCTTTTTTTGGGGAGGGGGTCGCAGTTTATCACTATATAAGTGCACCGAAATGTTTAAATCCCTTTATGTTTTTATATAGAGTTGTTTGTTTATTCAGGTTCAGCATGTTTGGGGAAAAACATAATTCTTTTTGTAAATGATGTAGTTTGATCTAACATAATTCAAAAGGCACCTTTTTTAAAAATCACCAAAAAATCATTTCATTGATCCCGTACGTCAATTTAATAATTTTTACGTTTTCTGTCCGTTTGTTTCAGATCATCATCTCAGAGTAACATAAGTTAAAGAAGCAACATAAAATAAATAAGTAAACAAATAAACTACACGAAGTAACTACTAGTAACAACCAAACAGCCACTAATTTAAAGTGTAAATTGGAGAGCTTTCAAAATTATGATTAGCAATGTTTTTATTTAAATTTACTTTACCTTCTGAATGATGTAACATTTTATCGCTAAGAGAAGTGAACTTTTTCTGGAATTGCAACGGAATTTTGATTCGAGGAATTCAGGAAGATGAAACGAATGAATTTTGATTCGAGATGATGTGGAACAGTTAAAACAAATGTCGGTTAAGGTGAAATCGGGTTAAAACAGCATCTGCTGCCAAAACTTACAATAAATTTCTGTGAGAAAATACCATGTAAATGAAACAGTTTCCAGGAAATTCGTATCATCTAAAAACTTTGCGAGAACTTGTTGCAAAATGCTGAATGGATTTTCCGAATTAAATGTTCAGTTACAATACAGTATACATCTTTGTCCAACTCCTAATACAATTCCGCATCTCATTTCCATTTTAAGAAAAAGTACCTTATATTGGAAATGCAACTGCATTACATTTCCATGTAAAAATATATTAAATTTTCTACATACAAATGTAGCACATTTTTATTTCCCCATTGCTCCGCTAATTTTTCAGAATTATTTTTTTTTCTTCACAGTTAAATACATAAAAAGCGTAAAACAACTACTTATCCCAAAGCGGTATTTCTTAAATACCGCTTTGGGATAAGTAGTAGTCGCTTTGGGGGAAAATGGATGTAAAGGGTTAAATATCAAGGTATTATAAATATAATAACAGTAGAAATTAAAAAAAATAATAATAATTCTGGAAGCTTTTAGATTTTATATTACGCCCAGAGAGCTTTTTTACGCTTTTTTAACTTTCTGTGTTTTACCTTTATTTATTAAATATTACGAAACTATTACATTTAAACTATAAAATTCAATTCAACAGCAATATCACAAAAATTAAAAAAGAGCATATCTTTAGAATTTTCGATACACCGCTGGAGATAATTTTTTTTTTCAGTACGGTGTTGCCATTGCTCGCTTTGAAATCGTTGAGTTTGTTAATAAAAAATTCATTAACGTTTTACAGGATATGAAATATATAATAAAACAAGTTCAAAATTCGGGCTTCTAGGCTTGTTATTCAAAATTTGATGGCTCTTGGTACCGTTGTTTTTGCGCAATGCGAGAAGCATACATACATTCAAGCAGATTCTTCATTATTTAATTTCTTTAAATATAATAGAGATCGATAATATTTGGTGGCAACAATTTAAAAAGTGATTCGCCGTTTATAGTGAAACGCCACAAAATGCCGTTTTGAAACTAATAATATTTCTGGGCTAACGCCTCTTTAGGCTGATAAGATGAAATGAGTTTGGTAACTAAAATATGGCAACTATTATTCTCGGATTAATATCGTATATCGTCTGCAACTAATTAAGTGGATATGAGTCTATGCAGGGATAAATTTATTAGATAAGCTGATCTAAAATATTTTAATTTAAAATGAGACGAAATCTGAATATTTTTCGAATCCGAATCTTATATGGTTCTCGAATCTTTCAGATCTTTAAAGATAGTAATAAAATTAATGAAAAAAGTTACTTAATATTAGGAAAATTTAATTAAAGTTAAATTTGATATAGTTTATGAAAAATAAATTTCAGAATATAAGTTTCAAAAATACACCTAAATTTATTAAGAAGATACAAATGAAATTTATAACTGAAGGACAAGATTGAATCCTAAAGTTCATTTTCTTAATATAATGTGCAGAAAAGATTTGAGTTACAATTTAGTTCTATGGTATTCGGAGCCGCCAAAAGACCACTAATAAACCCAGCTCAGTGAAATTACAGTTTGTCAGTGAACTTTTTTTAATGAGAGCTTGTACTAGGCGTGTATAAAATTAATTTTTGGAAAGTTCTGAATTAAAATTTTAATGGGTTTTTAAATTAAGAATTGAAAAGTTTGAGTAATGAAAAATGTGCGAAGACTCGAATTTTAGAATCTGGATTCTATCCCGAGATTAGTGAGGCTCGACAGTTGGACTCGTAATTCTAGTTTATTCAACGGGTTACTACTCTGTTCGGTCTACGGCGGGATTACAAAAGTAGCCTTTTTTTTTCCTCACAATAAAATGATAACCGTAACTATTATTAAGTTTGCTAATGAAAGGAAATTATGCTGTGTGTAATAAAAGATTGAAGGATGTAATGAAAAATGCATGTACGAGTATTATAAGTTTGAATTTTTGAAATAGTTAAAAAGGTATTAATACAAAATGTATTAATACAAACAGAATCCTGAAATTTCAAGCGC